>JAEBDU010011251.1:0-39219 GCA_016802625.1 Heliconius numata
ATAACGTGTAGTGATCATATTTCTGTCTAAAAATAGTAATTTCAATATATTTTTTATTGTGAGGGATATTTTTCCATAATGGTATTAATCCTTATCCTTTAAAATACTTTATTAATTTTCTACGTTAAACGAAGATAAAATTTGCTTTTTAAATTATTTCGAAATTGCGAATAGTTTTAGAGAAAAACGCATTTAATTGTTGACACATCCCGCCGTTGACTCATCAGCTGTGCCGACTCAAGTTTTATTTATCCCTTACTCTCAGCATATAAATAAGTATATTAGTTACGTTGGCCATTTAATGTAGATCAAAACTGTCTTTTACTGTTTTTCATTTTAATAAGTACTTTAGAAGTTGTTACAATATCAAAACATCCTTGCTGCGAAACGCGCCCCGCGACGTTTTGCTTATACAAGCGCGTCATGAGCAGTCATCGGTGGTTCAGTGGTAGAATGCTCGCCTGCCACGCGGGCGGCCCGGGTTCGATTCCCGACCGATGCATTCTATTTAACTTTCTTCACAGGCAGCCACGTAGTGCTTGCTTTTTATCAGGGACAGAATACCCTCTTCAGCATTAACCACTAGCTCGGAAAAAAAACCCGCCTGCCTCTATAGCAACGAAGATTTAGATGCGTTTGCACGTTTTGGATAATTGAAGTTGAATGTATTATTTCAGCGCGATATATTTGGTTTCATATTTTTTGTAGTAGTTATTAGTAGGTAGGTTTTTGTTTATAATTTCTTCCATTTAAAAATAGTCATTTGAATATATTTTAATAAGTACTTGAAAAGAAGTAGCACAGATTTAAAATTACGGTACCTACTAAAAATCCTTGCTGTGTAAAACAATTGGAAAATCCTTATTGAAACTACGAAAATGCGGGTTGCATTAGGGTTTAATTAATTTTCACATTATCTTAAGTGCTTTGCAAACATACATTATATGAATAATCCAGTAGTAAAAGCGGGCGAAGCCGCAAGGGGGTCGCTAGTTTTATAATAAGACTGTTTACAATAAGACTATGTTCGTATCACTTATAATTAAAAAATAAATATACTTAATTGTTTAGCAAAACACTTACCCGGCTCTATCGTTAACTTGATAATAACTAAACTTAATTATTAGCGAAATATCGTATATAAATCATGACAATACAGAAAACTGTGGAATAGCAATTGGAAATTAAGCTTTGGAATACATATTTATTTAACATATTTTTTTATATGTTGGTAAAACGGAGCTGTAACTCTAAGCATTTGTTTTTATCTTCACAGTGTATCCCGAATGAAAATTGATAGCTTCCTCAACTGTGTTTTTTTTTTCATATGTATGTTTCTTAGCCTATTTCATGTAAATAATAAAATATGAGATGGATACAAAATAACAAAATAATATTACTATTTTTCAATACATAATAGCTACTCTTTAGATTGCTCTATTTTATAAGTCCTTGACAGGAGATGTTAAAGGTTATCCTCGTAGAATAAATCGCTGATATAATATCATACGTATGTATTTAGTTACATATTTTTTCCTTATATTACATAGATATGTTGTACCTACTAGGTTAAAGTAGTAGTTTCAATTATCAAATTGAGAAAATCGTGATTCAGCAGTAGACTATCCGATTATAAGGAAATAAATATTTGTCAAAAAATATCCTTGTCTATTGTTGTTTTTAACCTGAATGAAATAAAAATATTACTTATATATTTAATTTCCCCGAGTGGGAGTCGAACCCACAACTTGCCGCGTTTACAGTCGCAAGCTTGTATCCCTGCGTTACGACAAATTCTAAATATCTATCTATTTACATGTAATATATATTTGTTTCAGCCAAAATCCTATGAATTCGGATACTCAGTGAAAGATGCCAAATCTGGCAACGATTACGATAGACGAGAGGTGTCTGATGGTAACGTCGTGCGTGGAGAGTATAGAGTCCAGTTACCAGATGGAAGGACTCAAATCGGTATATACTTTAATATCTATATATTTTTAAGACATTGCGTGTTATGTGGCGGAATTCAAAGGTGTGTACTATTTGCTTCTGTGACTTTTAATAAAGAAATAAATAAGGAAGAATTAGAAACGGAATATTTTAACAGTAAAGTACTTTCTGTCTATCAGTGATTAGTAAAGATGTATCTATTTCTTATTTGTTATAATATTTCTCTCAACAGTTAGTTATCACGCCGACTGGCAGACTGGGTTTCACGCGGATGTGAGATACGAGGGTGAAGCAAGATATCCAGATTCTAACAATCAAGGTATTTTTTTAGCCTAGCTCTAGCTTTACGCTGTATCGCACACATAGTGCACATACACTTTCTTTCTCCACTTTTCACTGAATTTTTGAAGCATTGTGTGTTGTGTGGCTGACGAGAGAACGATGAAATGAGTTAAATATTTCATTTTGGCTACCTACCTACATAAAATAAAATGCCCATCGTAGCGAAGCAGTATAGCGTCATGCCCTAAACGTGCCGTTATGGGTTCGACTCCCGCTCGGGAATAAATTATCATTTCTTCACGAACACGAACGCGATGTGTGTGTGTGTAGGGATAAAACTAGGTTCCCTCTGCCTACCCTGCCATATGTCGGATACGGTGTGAAGAATAAAATAAATAATACCTACCATTTACATAATAGAAAGGAAGGAAGGAAAAATTTTCTTAAATCTTGTATAATACACGCCTACACTTACAATGACTAAAGGAAAAAAAGGAAAATTTCCTGTAGACATTTGAATAAGGCACGATAAATTTCAATTAAAAGTCTAAAGATTATTTTTTTATTGCTATTAGATAAAACTTTAAATAGAAATGCATTAAGGCTGTGTTTGTGGGGGCGACCCCAGCTTTTTATAATATTTTATTTTATATAATGGACACTCCGTTCCCCATTAACACTTCCGTTCTCCACTTTTCGGCGAATTCTTAAGGGATTTCCCCTAGTGGGAATCGAACTAACAACCATCGCGGTTATAGTCTTTCATCGTAACAAATTAATATGTATCAACAATAATTATTATTTATTTATTGAAATAAATTATTTATCACTTCTAGGTTACAACTACAATGCTCCAGACTATTCTGGATCGCTTAACGGATTCCACAACGGTAACGGGTTCAAACCCGCTTACGGTCCTCCGGGGTACCACTGAAGGGACTTCTATGTAACTCAGCAAATGCCTTGAATATATAATTTCAAGTTACCAATGTACCTTTACGAGTATTATTAGTGTTTATTTTGTATGTTAGTAAATAAAAGACGTTTTTTAAATACATATGGTAATTTTATTTATTATTAAGATATATTTTTTAAATTTATTGCTATAAAATGGATAAGAAATCTTGTTTGATTGATTAATTTGTTTAGTTTAAGAAGCTTTTTACATGCCATCCATATGCATGGATTTAAAATGGATTACAAATCTATAATGAAATCATGAATCTTTGAACGGAAAATGAGTTCGTATTTGTTTGTATTATTTCAATAAAATTTCAAGATTTTAGTTAAAGCATTTATTGCTTTCGATTTTTCATAGAATTCTTATTTAGTAAAAAATCAACTTCGATCGTCCTCAACTCTATTATAATAATATAATAAAACAATACATTGAAATAATTTAAAAACCTTTTATTACTCTACTAAATGTATTCGTACAATAACAATATTTGTTCAAGTGTGGGTGTGTTGCACTCACACACGCAGGCTCATTACCATATCTGAAAATATATACAATAATTATATAAATATATTTTTTAAAAGAAGCATTTTTTACACATACCTACAAAAAAGATTTTCATTCAACATCACGCTGAATCGTGAAGCGTAGAGAGAACCTAGTGTTTAGACACTTTGTTCGCAGGCGTGTACGTCTTGAGTGATGAAACTCAACGCAGGGCTTTGCTTAGTTACCAGAAAAAAAAAAAATAATTCAATCCCCCGAGCGGGAATTGAACCCACCACCGTCGCTGCTTTAGTCACACGCCCGTGCCACTACGATACGATACGAAAGAAATTATAAATAACAAGCTAGAAAGAAGAAGAAAATACTCACGCAGAAATTCTAGAGACATCTCTATCAGATATTATAACTTTGTCTGATTTGCTATCATACTGTAGTGACGCTTCAAATACAGCACGACCGGGACTCATTATAATCTGTAAATAATTACTTTATCGTAGACAGAGTACAGGCGGCAAGTTGTGGCCGCCTTAACTTGAAACCTTTCAAAACTCCTAATATCAAACCTGTGTAGCCATTTATAGCTAAATTTGTTTTGGCTTAAACATTTAAATATTTTCTTACAAAATTTAAAAATATTTAGATTTGGTTAATCAGTATTGCTCGCATTTAATAAGAATATAACTATTTATATCTGAATAATATAATTTCTATAATTTATAGAATAGATTTAGTTAGCAAGCAGAAGAGAACCTAGTGTTAATACAATTGCTAAAGCGGGGTTGGAGGAGTTCCGCCACTCAATACGTAATGCTTCCAGAAGTTGACGGAAACTGGGGAACGGAATTGTTAATAATGAAAACGGAGTGTTCTAACACTAGGTTTCCACATCCCGCACAAAGGCAAAGACTGTTGCCGTTTCCTACTCTGCTATGGATACAGCGTGAAACTGAAAAAAAAAAATATTATTATTTAATTTCTTACCATAGCTTGATAATATATATTTTGAGTAGATTCTATAGATTTGGTATCTATACTTCGACGTGTCACCCATTCTATAGATATCAGCTCTCGTTTCACGCATAAAGATCTACAATATATTTTTACATTATGATATAAAAAAAAAACTAAATAATAACAGGAAAAAGCCAAGCTTGTAACTTCTTGTTTTGAATAAAATTATTTGACTTTGACTTTGAAACGCAACGCTGAGCTAACATTCCCCTTAGTGGACATCGAACCCCCTACGTTAAGTTTATGATTTTCTGTACTATTGATTTTGACGTTGTTATTATTAAAACATTCACTTAATATAATATTTATAAAACTATTAAAATGAAATAATAATTCTGAAATTCACATTAAGAAACGAAATTTAACTAAAAGTAATTAGTAATTCAACTATTGCTCTTTTATTTAGACAGGTGTTTTGTCGATCAGCTTCAGATCTTTTTTTATTAGATCTTTTGCTTTCAACTTCACGCTGTATCCATTTAGGCATTGCAAATTGAGTACTAAAACTATACTGCCATTCTTTACAATAGAGCCAGAAAAAGTATTTACTTAGTTACTTTACGTACTTATTTATTTAACTTACAATTTATTCATTATCCAAAATCGGTATCGAACCCATAAATGCCGATAGTTTAAAAGAAAAAACTTTTATATAAAACATAAAAACAAACTGTTACAAATAAATAATAATAAATATAACATTTAAACAAAAAGAAAACTAACCGCATTTCATAAGTGACGTTATTAACAAAATTAGCTAGAGAATTTCCAATTTTCTTATACATTGTGTCTTTAGGCGATACATTATACCACTTTGTATTGAGACAAACGCACCAATGCGGTAGTACACCAGCTTCGTCACAGGACCGAGACTTAGGTATCTGGAAATTGGTTATATACAATTTAAATAATACTTCTGTAATTGTGGCCGTCCGTGGAACAAAGTGCGGCGTTGAGTTTCGCTCGCAATATGTCGATTTTTTTGAGAACCTATCTCGCCATATGCGAGATTTCGCGTGAAGCTTCTACTATAATTTCACCAAATGAGAATTGCTCAACCTACAAACATCACGTGTTCACTAAACCCTACCATGATTTCGCCGATATCGCCGATATTGCAAATAGCGGGGTAGGCACCTAGGGTACCTAGTGTTAAGACACTCTGTTCCCAAAAAGATACAACAGTAAAATATCAGAGAAACATTCTATGTAATTTAATTTAAAAATATGTATTTTCTTAAATATGCTCATCATACAATATATCGACTAACGAAATATACAATAGTATATATTAACTTTAAATAAAAAATAAACCAAACGTGAAATATATTTAGTTATGTATAAATTGGCTCACAAATCTCATAGCCCGGATAGCTCAGTCGGTAGAGCATTGGACTTTTAATCCAAGGGTCCAGGGTTCAAGTCCCTGTTCGGGCGAAGAACATTTTTATTCCAATGAATAAAAAAAAATGCTTAGTTACAGATAATTAATTTAAAATACTAGCGATTTTTTCTTTATATAATTATATATAGCGTTTGGCATAAAATAGTCACTGGCGCGACTATATATAAGGCCTGTGCTATCTAATAAAGTCGTGTGGATATCGAATGGCTTTATCAACATCACTAAACATCTATATTATAAATATACATATTCCCCCTACTGATATTGGAAAACATAACGTCCGAGCTCAATCAATTAAAAAATAGTAAGTAGTAATAATTAAAAAATAGCAATACCAAATGTCTAAAATCTAATTTACTTCCTAAATCCTAATTACTACATTTAATCTATTAAGAAAAACAATACAAAAGCCACTTACTGGCATCAAAAGGCTAAGTCCCCGTTTTATTTTAGCGTTTGGCACGACATAGTCACTGGCACGACTGTATAAGCCCATAGCGTCTAATAAAGTCGTGTGAATATCGAACGGCGTTGTTAATACATTGGCATTATTTTGTAAAGAAATCTGAGCTTTGGGCCGATTTATTTTTAAATAGTCTGGCAATATTATAGACATAAAAGCTAATCTTTCTTCCAGTTTGCCTTGTAATGTTGCTCGCATTGGTGAGAATCTTAAATTGTTATGTTAAAAATGGATATTTAATCAGGAAAAATAAAAATTTACGCTATCTCGTACATAGAGGCGTAGGCAAAGGGAATTTGGGGACCTAATGGTAAAATATTGCGTTCCCATTAAGCCATTTCCATTCCCCACTTTCCGGCAAATTCTCCAGGCGTTGCGGGTTAAGTCGTGGAACTCAACGCCGCTATAAATATTTATTATCAATTTGTACCACCCAAATAATAAAATAAATAAATAAAACTAACCTAGGCCCATGGTCACCCATCACGATTAACAAAGTATTATTTAATTTCCCACTAAATTTCATATAATTAAGAAATTCCACAATATCCTCATCTGCTGTAGATATCATGTTAAAATCCTCATGAGATATATCTGCTATGAACGTGAAGCAAAAACGTTTGTCTTTCATATTTATAAACTAAAATTATATAAAATATGTTAATAACTAATTGATGAGTTTGATAAGTATTTACCCAGTAAAAAACAGGACAAAGCGCGCCAGTTAACGATGTCTGGTGGAAAGCTTTCAGCCAAAATCTTTCCAAATGAGATTTGAGCTTATACCTAACTGTTATTATGACCGTTTTTTTATAACTTATTACAGATATTGCCATCATTTGATATCTTTAGCAGTTGCTAAGAACGTTAAGCAAAACGCTAAGGTTAAATAGTTTTAAATCTTTTACAATAATTTTATTATCATAAATAACAAATATGTTAATCAAATATTAACACACCTGTAGAATACATAAGCAAGTATATCTGTTAATTTTGGGGCTTAAACATTTTTCATTATTTAAGAATATTTTTTTAGTAAATAACAAAAATTGCGTGGAATAAGATAAGAATACAAAAATTCAAACCTGTTTAGTCAAATTAAGCATAACCATATATTGTGGTTTTGCTCCTATACAATATCTGTTTTTAATTCCATTCCACCATTTCGTGCCTTCTTTAGTTTCCTCCATTAGAAAAGACCTCAAATAATGATCCGCGGGACATTTACTAAAACCATTGTAACGATACTGAAATGAACCTATCCATGGCATGTCTTCGTAATATGCCGTTTCATAGCTAAAAGTAGGAAATTAGGTTAAGAAAGTAACATAAAATAATAGATCATTCATCGAGTAGCAGTAGGACAGAATGGTTGTGGGTTCAATACCCACTCGAGAAGATGAAATATTTATTTAAATTTATAAAAATATTTTTCAAATGCTGAAATATTAAAATTAAAATATTCTTCATCACACTTTACCAGTAAGTCAAGTAGTATAAAAATGTTAGATGATTGTTAAATGTCTATAATTATTAACTTAAAACGCAGCGAGGAATGCAGTCTTGACAAGAGGTTCTCTGTGCTTAGTTTGCAATATAATATGTGAAACTAAAAAGAATATATATATATATATTTTTTATCACTTCCTTACCCATCCAACTTAGCTGTATGAAATATAAATAAATCTGGATCTAAATGTATTTCCTTTGAATATCTTTGTCTCGCATTGGCATGCTGTAATTCAGTTCTTCCTGATAATATAGGAAACAAGGCGTCCGGTGTCCCATCACCTACTATATTATAGCTGAAAATTGTTAAATTAACATTAAATGTGTACGACAAACGTGCAACTGACGTTTCGCCGTCTCATTAATGTAGCTAAAATATAAATAATAATAAAATCTATTCCATAACAAAAATAACGTTTTATTTTTTTTTAAATATTTAAATTCCCTATTTCGTTCATTTTTGGAGGCATTTATTTATTTATATTTTCATTTCTTCGCTCTGGTAACAAAGAAAAGTGCGGCGTTGTGTTCCGCCACTAAAACCGCAATACCTCGAAAATTCGGCGGAAAGTGGAGAACGGGGTGTCTTACAAGGTTTCCTCCTCTACTGTATATGGAATATTGCGTAAAGCTGGAAAAAAAGTGCTTGCTTTAGCAACTATACCAAAACTTGATTTTATTTAAAAAAATGACGGATAATGGATAAGCGAATGAAATTAAATTATGTAGATTAAAAAGAAATTATAATTCATTTTCTTTTAATTTTTTCAATTTACTTACCCTTTAAGTATGACAGCACCTAATTCTTCCAAACGTTTATAACTTTTGGGCATTTTTCGTATAAAACCGTTACGGGCAGCGGAATCAAAACCAAGTATCAATACATTTATGGAATTTTTTCTTCCTTCCGGCACTTTAGGAGATGGAAGAGGTCGTATACCCGCTTTGTAACCGTGCCATCTTTTAGATAATAGACCAAAACTATGAAATAAAAAAAAAGTTTTATTTATTTTAATTAATAATAACTATACTAAATTAAAAAGTTCATAATTTTAAGTTCACTTTTCTCTCGCAAATAGCAACGTAGGCAGAGAGTATTTAGTGTTAAAGCACGTCATACTGCACATAAATTCAAAAGTTACTTTATATACTTTTTTTTTATAATAATTAAATATTTTTTAATCATTTTTATAATATATATTTGAACTTACGATCAATGAAATCAATCAATATTATAAAGGACTAACCCATCTTTATCGTATCCAGAGCATGAAACTTTTACAAAATCACTTCTATTTAAAACATATACCTTATCATTCATTACTGTAACGGAATGAGCTACTTTATATGTGTGATCATCTATATATATTATATCCTTATAGTGACATATTAAACTTTTCATTTTATTTAAAATATTTTGGGTAACCTTGCATTCTGATACCTATGAAAAAAGTGTTTAGATTAAGAATTAGCTGATTTTCTTTAAATTCAAAGGCATTTCTTTTGTCAAATTTAAGGCCGTCGTGGCACAAGGGCACAAGTTTATGACTGTAAAGTGACTGTTGTGGGTTCAATTCCCACTCAGGGGAATGAATTATTATTCATTAATATTTTCACTTCTTCGCTCTGGCACCAAGGCAAAAGCCACTTTGTTGGTGTTGAGTAAAGTTGAGTTCCGCCACTCAACTTATAATGCCTTCAAAAAATTGACGGAAAGTGTTGAACGGGTTGTCTTAACATTAGGTTCCTTTTGCCTTTCCTGCTGTGAAAGCTGATGACGTGAAGCAGATGTCTACTAGTGGATCAATAGACGCGTATAAATTATAATAATATTTTTTTAAGTCTGACTTACCTACAACTTAAATAATACGTAAAATTTTGTAAAAAAAAAGTTTAAGTACTTCAACTCACGTTACATTCAACCCAGTCCTCCCCCTCACAGATTACTTTAGGCAAATCCTTATTAAATTTCTTAGCCACATTTGAAAATGGATCAACATATGGAAATTGACAACCAACATCGCTGGACATGTGTATATTAGTTTGATATCTATTGAAATTCACATTTAATTTACTGTTTTCATCAAATAAATATCTATTTATATATAATATTACAAATATTGTAAAAAGTTGGAAAAAAGATATTTAGATATTTTTACATTTTTGAAGTGTTATAGGAATGAAAAATACTAGTAGTATTATTGTCAAAATTGAGTAAAACTTACGGCCGTATATTATTTTCCTCAATTTCCTTCTCGCACATGTACCAACTCCATGAGTACACCCAAATCAAGCTGATCATAATAAAAGTTATACCTATATAGTAATAGTTCTTTTTCACACGATATATTAAACTTTGTATTGTTATTATACACTGTAAAAAAATATTATAAAAATAATAGATATTTACAATATCGTAGGTTACTTAAGGAGAAAAATCTGAAGGATGCGGTTTTTATCTTTGTTAATATTAAAAATTAAACAAATTATTTTCAGCATTTTAATTCATAAATATAAATTATTGTTTAGTATCTCTAGCTAGAATTCTTAAATATACCTTGAAAATTTTATTAACTACATATTACAAAAATATGATACTCTGATGGTAGGTAGATCTTATGCGTATATTTTACATAAAAGGACAATAAATATTTATATTATAAATTATACTCACATTCCAAAAGCCTGATATCAACAACCATTTAAGTTCCATGTTATTATTAAAATATATTAATTCAATTTATTAATATCCTGAAATTATTATATTGACATTAATTTGACAATATCTTTTTAATTTTATTTAAATTAGTAGAGAGATACGGCCAGACGATATATTTAGAATATAATAATTAAAATAAATTTATAATTATTGTATTAAAACTGCAAATATTTAAAAACAAATAATTTATTATATATTTTAAGTTATAACAATTTTTATATTACAGTTGTTGTTTGTACTTTTTTAATAAGAGCACAGATAATAGGTATATTTTTTTGTATTAAATGAAAATGATTTCTTTGTATCTAATTTATTAAAGGTAATCAGGTTGTGGGATCGATACTCACTCGAGAAAATAAAATATTTGATATTTTCATTTTTTTGCTCTGATGTCGAGGCAAAGCGTGGCATTTAGTTCTGCCACTCAACACGCAATGCCTCCAGAATTCGGCGGAAAGTGGAAAGCTGAGTGTTTCAACACTAGGTTCCCACTTTCTCTTTGCCTACCCCGCTATGTGCGGGACAGTGTAAAGCTAAAAAATATTTAAAAAAAACATAAACAATGCTAACAACTATTATGTACAAATTAATTTATTATAATATAATAAACTTAAGGCATCTGCTGCATTTTTCGAGGTAAACACACACATTATGTTAACATTATTTTTTCGACACACTTTACAATAATAAAATTATATTCTCTTCGAGTTTGATTAAGGTACGTATGAACTGTTGCTTCTGTGCCTAGTTAAGCCACATCTTTCGCTTTTTGTATAATTACATTTAACTAACCAAGGCGAGCCTAAGCTTTATTAAAAAATCACAATGACACCAAAATGGCGTCGTATTATAATTAGTAACACCTAATCTTCAAAACAACCGACAGAGCTTAAACTTAGCTTAACTAATAAATCATTTACAGCGTAAATTAAATCGTTCGTCTTGTAAAAGGCAATCATTTTAAGATTTTTCAAATCAGCAATTTTATCAAATACAAATTTATATTTATTATACATATACAAACCTTCTTTTGTACAAATAAAGGCTCTAGAATAGGAATCGGCAGCGATTGCATTCACTACATGCTTCTCGTGAGTATTAAGTATTCTACTATTCCTTTTTATTCTATACAATCTTTTGTTATCAGTAAATATTATATTATCATCGTCATTTACAATTAAACTGTCAACTTTGGTTCCTTTAAGTTCTTGTACAGGTGTGGCATATCCATCTTCGAATTGAAAAGCTTGTTTATTTCTATTAACAAAATATAATACACCGTTGTAATGCATTGAGATTATATCATCGTTTATAGGTAATCGTTCAGGTTTTAGTTCATTTATTTTGTATAAACCATCACTTCCACCAACATAAACTTTTCCATAGAATTGATCAATGGCTATGGCTGTAGCGTTATTAATACCATGAATAACTGTAGCTTTTCTAGTATTAGGATCGAAATGGGCGAGACGTCTCACTATTGTTACATTTAAATCGTCGTAAGTGAAATAAATAGAGTTGTCGTTGGTATTCACGGCTAAATCGTGTATATTGTTTATTCCCTCTTTGATAATTTCCAAATTATAGTATCTGTTATCAATGAAGACGCCGTGACATCTCTTATCAGCAAAGGTCGCGGCCGCGAGTGACGCTAGCACAATAAAAATCTTCATTGCAATCTGAAATTGATAAATGTTTTGTTATTTTTTTGCGATCAGTTTGTAGACTACGGAAGTTAATTTATGTTCTTGACATAGATTTTTTAATTTTTTTTCTTATCTTATCTATTTAATAGTCATATTCGGCCTATTATAGAAATATTCCGTGTTAGATGGCTGATCTTTAATTATTAAACCATAATAATACAATGAATGACGATAACAATATTTACCACACTTAACCTAGCCCAATGTATAATACAACAAGGTTGGACTAATTAAGATGTAGGTAATAGTGTCGATTTACCTCGACACCAGAGCAAGGAAATGAAAATATGAAATATATAATTTCCTCCAGTTTGCAGTCACTCACTTATGGCTTCAAAGCGCGGCGTTGAGTTCCGCCACTCGACACACAATACCTCCGGAAATTTTCTCCTACGGAAAATGGTAAACAGAGTGTCTTAACATTAGGTTTCCTTTTGCCTATCCTACTGTATGCGGGATACTGTGTGGAACTTGAAAAATATAGATTTATCTTTATGTATGTTTCTTAATTTCAGAGTATTCGAGTAAGTTACATACATAGCTACTATACAATTGACTATTTACTATTCGCTTATTCGCTTATTACCTCTCAGAATTGTCAACAATTTCATACGTAATAAATATTAATATTTCCTTATCTTGTCACTTAACCTAAGGAAATTTAGTGTAGAATTACTCTGTTTCTCACATTCATTAAAGCACTATGACATTCTAGGACGCTATACGCCTTTTTGCTAAAGTAACGCCACACATGTCAACGTCACAGCTTCTGATTGTAAACGTGATGGTCGTGAGTTCCATCCCCACTTGGGGGAACACATTCACTCTTCTTCTCTCTGGAGAGCGAGGAACTTACTTTTCGTAGAAATTTCAATAAATCCTCTTAGTGCTCCCCTATATTCCCTAAGTAAGTTTGTCCGTGTGTTGTCTGTCGGTAAGTTTAGGCACATAGAATGTAGTGGTAAGAGATGTCGTTTTTCTAATTTTCGCTCATTTGGCGATACATTATTTGTTGAATTTTATATAAGGAATATTAATATATACATTAATAGGGTAACGAAATTTCGGAATATGTTATTAAAATGGGACTGTCCTGGTAAAATCTGAACGGATGGCAGCTTTGATCGTTACAATATATCTATTTAAACTAACGTGTAGATACCTATGTAAAGTAACCTTGTGTTGTTTAATAATGTTTTGCTTGTATTGTTGTAGTACAAAAGGAATTGCATGAATGAACAATGCTTAAGTTTTATATTATGAAAATATTTATTTATTTTTTTAAAGTATTTAGTAGGGTAGGGAGATCCAATTATTATTAAGATAATCTGTTCTTAATTTTTTCAAACATTACGCGTTGAGTGGTGGACTTTTATTTTTTTATAACTTTTGCTTTCCTGTAAACATAAAATAAAAACTGTACTTCATCTAAAAAAAACATGTATTTAATAAATTCTAATTATTTACTACTTTAAATTTCAAATTTTTAAAATATTTTTTAATAAGAAGCCTTTCAAAACATTGCCGGATATAAGCAAAAGTTATAATTCATTCAGGCAGACATAATAATGGAATGTTAAAACTAAATATAATATAACTAATGCTTGAGCTTAAATTAAGTTCTTTAAATATTATAACAATTTATATAAATAAATAAAATATATATAAACTTACCTTCAAAAAGTAAAAAAACAGAATTATTCGTCACCACTGCACAATATGCGACCACTCACTAACTACTGTGTAGGGAAGTGAAACGTATCGATATATCTTTCATCACATCATTACATAAGGTGGGCCGTGGGGTCTGAGGCCACTAGCATGATATTCTGTTAGCTAGAAAAAAATAAAATGATAATTTTTATTAATAGCAAGTGTATAGTTTTTGTATAATATTCTGTATTTTTTGTTTCATTTTCTCGCTCTGGTAACGAGGCAAAGCGCGGCGTTGAGTCCTGCCAATCAACACGCATTGCGTCAAGTATTTAGTGAAAAGTGGGGAGCGGAAGTGTTTATATGTAACGAAAGTGAAAATATTATATATTTTATTCCCCCGAGTGGAAATCAAACCCATTACTGACATGTCTACAGTCGCACGCCTGCGCCATGACGGATCATATTATGATTTGTAGGTTTATGTTTATTTATATTCACTAGTCAATATATAATAAGAATTGATTTCCATATTATTTTAAAATGTACCTATTTATGTTAATTTACATATTATTACATACGTGAATGTTCTATGGTTAAATAATACGTCAAGCAACACAATGCATGCATATCATCATCTATGGTAGGTCCTTACAACATTACGCAAAATAACGTGATAAGATAGACGATGATAAGATAGATAAACTTTTACTGATTTTTAGGGTTCCGTTCACAATATGTAAAACGATTTATTAAGACTCACCTGTCAGTTCGTCCGTCTGTCACCATAATTTTAACCAAATAAAAACCATTATAGTGAGACAGTTGAAATTTCACTGACGATATACTTCTGTTCAAATTCAAATTCAAATTCAAAATATTCTTTATTCAAATAAACTTATAATAAGCACTTTTGAATCGTCGATGAACATATGTACAAAAAGCTACCACTGCTTCGGAAGGCAGTTCTGCTGAGAAGAGCCGGCAAGAAACTCAACAGTTGCTCTTTTCAAAATCAATGGTACAATCACAATCTGTTACATTAGTTGGCAGCTATCCTCCATTACATTCAATAGACATTAATTCCATACATGTTTGTCCTCTAAATGTGCCGCTATAACAACAAATACTAAGCCATACAAGAAAACGTGACTTTTTGTCGTTGTATAGAATAGAAACTTTCGTGTGCGAGTCCGGCTCGCACTTGCTTGGTTTTTTTTAGGTTCACGGCTTATCCCACATAAGGCAGGGTAGGAAGAAGCTAATATCAAGCACCTCATTCTCTATTATCCAAATTCAAGACATCGCGTGCTTTGTGGCGGAACATTTTTTTTTAACTAGTAATTATAGAATCCACAATGATCGCATCTGTCCTGCTGCGTCTGGCTCTGGCTTTAAATATATCTTAATTGTAGATACATAATATAACAATACCAGAATTGAAATAATTTTTTATACTGCATTTCCTTTTGTTTAATATTTAACCATTTATTTTTTCGTACATATTATATTTAATAATAGGCATAAAATACAAACAAAAAGCTTGCTAAAAAGCAAAAAATAGAAGCTTTTTTAAACTATTATATTAATTAGATGGTTTAATTAAAAAATCGCAAATTATTTCCTTTTGTCTGTGTATTGAATAGTATGTTTCAATATGAATGAATAGTATATTTCTGGCCCATTCATTTTATTATTCCTTTGCGAAGCACTCCTTATGTAATTAATATTTTTGTTAGAAAGTCATTATGATGAGTGATATTTTTAATCATAACAGTTATAAACAGTATTTATCTCACGGCGACAAGGACAATGTACTTTAAAATAAATTTAATTTAATGTAATATTTTGTTAGTTTAACATACTTACATAAAATATTTGTTTATTAGATTGTATTAATAATTATAAATATCGATATAGGGAATTTAAGTTTAGTAAGTAATAATAGTTATTTATTATTTGTTACGCAACCTATTGTTTATAAAATATAACTAAAGCCGAATATAATTATGTACCTTCGCTTCATATCGATTTTAGAATTTAGATGCGTTTTAAAAATTCATGATTTCTAATTTATTTAGGTCGTTAATGTCACTGTCAATGTCATTGCTGCGAAGCTGAGATTTCGATTTCAGCAGGACTGCCATTACAATAGTTTTTCCCTAATATGTGGGTGGAGCTGAAAAATATATGAAACTATGTAAAAAAACCACTGCCGACATTCCAAGTTTACATTAAATATAGAATATAAATTTCAAACCCCTATTATGGATACCAGAAATACAATGTAATTTAGTTAGAACAAATTTTAAATGTTAGTGATGTGTCTTTTTAACCACATTTTTTTAAAAATAATTATATACTCAATAAAAGGGAATAGCAAACCAATCTGGCAACACTATATTTACCCATCTCGGTAAATGGAAATGGAACAGTTTTTGCATCGCTACTAAAGAGAAATGTCATTTATTGTTTATCATTTTGTCTGAAGCTCATAATTATTTCTTTTTTTTTATTTATTTTTATCGATTATAAAAACCTGAAGTTAAATATTCAATATATAGAGTAAGTGTTTGCAAGTTCCAGTCTATTTTACTTTTTGTTGGTGAATACAAATGTGATTTTGGACTGTTTATAGAGGAAAGGTTAGTCATTTATTTAATTTTTTAAAAGTAAGTGTAATGTGTGTAATATTAATTTAATTATTTATATAGAAAAGTAAAAACAATCTTAAATAGTTCGACTACAATAGTAAATTTAATATTATATCTATGCTATTTTTCATTAAATATAATTGACGACCGACGCGTCGATTTATTATTATTTTAAAAATATGTAACTAGTTGTTGTACTCTAAATGCAGTTATGTAAAAAACTTATACATTAATGATTATTTTCACATTTCATATTAGGTATATAGATAATTACGAATTTGTAATAGATAATTCATAGTTGTTTTTTAAGATTTATGTATGTATCGAATGGAAGTTTTACTTTAATTTCTTTGAGAGACATATAAAAAAGTAATTCAATATACAATAAAATTGTTGTTGACGGGAAATATGTTTTTAGTTAGATTTTCCCCAATCTGACTAAATTCCATTATTTTATTAATATCATAAAATTTCTAAATCAGTGGAAAATGAGTGTAAGTTTCTTTATAGCTTAGTACCTTCTGCCTAAATTTAATAAAATGTTTATATAAATGTTAATTTAATTAAAGTCATTTAGATAAAAAAAAATATTTTGTATTAAAACCA
The DNA here is from genome assembly GCA_016802625.1 of Heliconius numata. NCBI lineage: Eukaryota > Metazoa > Arthropoda > Insecta > Lepidoptera > Nymphalidae > Heliconius > Heliconius numata. The sequence goes on from JAEBDU010011251.1 coordinate 17,427, forward strand.
TGACCACTCAACAAAATGCTGGTGTCCTCAGAATTATCTATAAGTTACTTAAAAGTCAGCAGGGTAAGCAGAAAACCTAGTATTAAAACACTGTTCCCCATTTTCTGCCAAATTCTGGAGATATTGCCATGCAATATCTAATTAAATTCTACCAAATAAACTACTTAAATTAGAAAATAAACTTTAAAACTTTTCATTTGTAGTTTAGATATTGCGTTAAATGTAAACTGTTAAATAAATGTTCATATGATATGAGGATCACGAAGACCATAAAGAAGTATCACATTTTTATTATTTTTATAGAGAAATTTGACGTCTTATACAATTTATTATTACAAATATTTTTTTTATAAATTTTGCACTTGCATAGAAAAGGGGAACATTAACATGTTACTTATAAATGCAACCTTCATTCATTCACATCTTCATTCACTCTTAGTGGCCTTGCTAGTTGTATGTGCCCTGTAAGAAATATTCAAATACAACAGTGTCTTCAGCATTCAACATTGACATGAAAATAAACTTCTTTGAATAAATTGTGAATGGACAGAGCTTTATTGTTATACAAATTGTTTATTGAAATTAATGTTTTCCTGTTTTTGTTTGTTATAATGTTTGTGTACATTGATAGTGGGTTCAATTCTACTCAGGGAAAAATTATTTTCCTCTCTACATTTGACTATAATCAAATTATTTTCATTTTGTTCTCGCAGCCTTTGGAATGGAGACTCTGTTTCTAATTTTCCGCCAAATTCAACACATTATGTGTATTTGCACCGCATTGCACTGAGTGGTGGAACTTAACTCTGCGCTTTGTCTTGTGACCAGAATTAAAAAATTAAAATGTTTAATATTTCATTCCCCTGAGTGAGAATACAATCCACAACCAATCAGGTATCAATTAGTTAAAGCTTATAGTAGGTAAATAATATCACATCCATCAAACAATGTCTATTGTATAGAAAGGTTACTTGATTACACTTGGGTATTGTTTACATTAAGGATATAGCTATTCTTAGTTATAATAAATGATATTAAAGTGTAAAAGGAATATAATTAATAATTATGTTTTTGAAAAGTTTAAGAAACTCACACATTTCTACACTAAATGCTATGGAATGTTTTCGGAGCTATAAATTATTTTAGCCCAAACTCAAACGGTTTATTAGTAACTTCTGGAAAGTTCCACTATTCAGGTCCTGGCTCCTTGCTGCCAAGTTCCATGAAATTTTTTTAACAGTGGACCAAAGAGGGTAAAGGGTTTAAGAGGGTACTCTGTCCCTGAAGAAATGAAAGCACTAAATGGCTGCCTGTAAGGAAGTCGACGACTGTAAGGGCTACGGGAGACGAACCTCGGCTTGCGGCCGTCAAACGGATTGGGATTTCACCTATGCTAAGCAAACCAGCCGCGACATGAAGCCGCGACAGTGGCGACGGTGGTCGCCTGTATTGTCTTTTCCATAAAAAAACATTTAAACATGGGAGAGCTGCAGACTAAAGCTAGTTTAAATACTATTATATTGTTTGAGGAAAATCTAACTAGCGTAATATATAATGTATAGACACACATTTCTATTGTTTTATTATATTGTGAATTATAATTTATTATTAATTATATTTATTTATTATTAATTATAATTTTTATGTTCGAATAATCAACATGTTGAGTACAATTGATAATTATTTTATTTATTTTGAAATTCTTTGTATTATGAGAAATCTTATGTGTAATGCTAATATTATTTTAAAAATAATGCATAAATATATAATAGATTAAATTAACACACTAATTAATATACACACACTAGCATATGTTTGACAATATAGTACTTTTAAATTTTAATTAGGTATTATAAATGAGCGAAAAACGTAAAAATGTATACAATTATTTAATAATAATAGTATTCTGTAAATTATTTCAGATGGCGGTCTCCATGTCGAAGAGATGGTACAGGTCGCGGAGGAATCAACTCATCATTATAATAGTTTTAATATTCTCCATACTCTACTATGTATCGCTAAATGACAGTTTGCATACAGAACAAGATTTAGATCTGACGAGAAGGTAGGATACTAGTAATGTTTAAGTTTCTTGGTTATTCTAGTTATGTATTTGTTTGTACTTGTAGTGTTTTTTTTCTATGTGTTTGGCATATATGAAGGTAGCTTACTGCAATTTTTTTTAAAAAAATTTCAAATAATAAAAAAATGTTAAAAAATTTCCAATAATAAAGACGGCAGAAAGAGTATAGCTTAGCTAGCTATCAGTAACAATAATATTACGCAATAATAAAGTTCGCAACTTCAAATTCTGCCATTTTTTTTAACGATTTGTTTTTTTTGTTTTGATTGCACGTGTCTTATAGAACAATTTGTGTGTGTTTTAGTATATTTTTAAAGTATTTAGTTTTATTTTGCACTTAGCTTTGTGATTTTTGATTTTATATTTGCTTTTCATGTTGTTTATGGTGTTTGTCTGTTTACTACTTTTTTTTTGGTTTTATTAATAAATGAATTATTGAAGACATGTGGATATATAATGTGTATATACTAGTGGTCAGCTCGCGACTTCGGACTTGTCACCATTAATTATTCATAAACCCTCTTGATCTGTGTTTTTCGTAATCAACTTATATTTTTTGTGAAATGAATAATAATCGGTCTATCACTAAAATTCATAATTTTTTTACAATAAGATCTATTAAACAATATTCTAACGATACTTTAAATAATATTCTAGTATTCGATATTTATAGGTAAGGTGTTTTGTAATAATTTGTGGGCGTATAAATTGACACTGTTTTAGTTCAAACGTCGACTGGCATTGGTATCAACTAGTGCAACACTATAATAATATAAAGATAATAACAGTGTAATCTTATTAAATATTCCTTTTTTTTTAGTTTCACGCTTAGTTTAGTTTCACGAATAGCAGTGTAGACAGGGGGAACTTAGTGTTAACACACTCCGTTATACGCTTTTTGGTTGGATGAAAGACATTGTGTTGAGTGGCGGAGTTCAACGCTGTGGTCTGTTTTACTAATTAAATATAATCAATCCCCCCCGTATCAGGACGAATCCACAGCCACCGGGCGTACAATAAGGCGAGACGATACGACATGACTATTAATGATTTATTGCTAATTGTAAATGTAAAAAGGCGACAAATATGTTATAATATTTTACATTCAATAGTAAAATTTAATTAAAAATTAATGAACAGAAAATGAAAATTTACGACAAAGATATGGTTTTACTACTATACCTTGTGTTTAAAATGAATTTTCATTTCGCATATTATGTATAAGTATGTAGGTAATGTAATAACACTAATCTTTTACCATCATTTCGCTTTTAAGGCAGAGGGTGCATTGTGTAAATACATTCCGTCTTCCATTCGGCAAAAGTTATATTTATAAAATAATTTTATCTATTTTTTTTTAATTGAACCTACAACCGCTACGTTTTTAAAGTAAAGTCAAAAATAAAATTGAACATATGTATCTTTAACATATGTTTATTTAATTTACCTTCAGTTTAAATTAAAATCTTAGCTATTTTCATTTTCATGATAAGATAACAAGTTGTGAGGTTATAGAAAAGTATGCCTCATGTAGGTCTCTAGGTACATTTCCATTTATGTTACGTTTTTTTTTCTCTAGTTTACCACTATTTAAAGATGAACGTTGCGTAACCTAACGCCGTGCCCCATATTTTTGTAAATATATATGTAATAGTTTTTTTACAAATACGTCATATGAAGTAGGTACCTATATAATTATCAATAGAACCATCGATATGCGTGTCTGACAAGTTGAGTGGTTTTTAAGTATTGTAACAGTTATATACATATACTATTTTATAGTTATGAAATAAGTATAGGCATTGTGGGAGACTTGACTATAAATGTTATCGTTGTCGATTTATTACTACTCAAGGAAATGACTATTTCAATCTATCTCATACGACAAGACAAAGTGCGCTTAACACTGATTTCTTCCTTCTTTATACCGGAGAAGAATCTTATAAAAAATCACATGATATTCACTTATTCTCTTGTCATTTAAATATGTAAACAGACAGACATTTTAAAACAACTATATCTAAGAGCACTTCTGTAATTGCTTCTAGAATTAAATCGTCTAGTACTGCATTTCAGTCTAAGCTTGTGGTTTCTTTGCCTAAGGTGACGGAAATACCTCCGCCTAACAATTTTGAAAGGTAATTTTTAATCTATGACTTTTTTGCATATTTTTTTTATTATGCATGGAGATTTGCATGATTTAATAAATATAGCCTATGGTTGTTTCTTTTGGTTCTTCAGACTACTGCATGACTATTAACTGTAACTATTTAATAATGCGTTTATTAAATTTAAAATATAATAGTAATCTTAAGAAAATATTTTTTTGATTTCACGGAACCTTGCGACATTAACTGAAGTCAAATTCAGTTCAATTCAATTATTTATGGCGTTTCGAATGTATCAAACCTTGACATCTATTCAATCAGTCAATCAAACATTCCAGCGATACAGTAGATCGATGGGTCGTAGCCGCCCTGAAATTAGATTTTGTGAACTTTTCCGTATTGTTTATAAAAATAAATCAGCTTCACGTTGCTATCCCGCACACAGCAGGGTGAACCTGCAGGCAGAGGGAACCCAGTGTTAAGACACTCCGTTCCCCAAAGTTTTGTTAGTTCCGTTCCGTTTACTTTATTCGGGAAGAAAATAATTAAAAGTGAGGAAAAATCAAATCCTATCTAAAATAAGTCGGTGTACGCTAACTTCAGGGCGGCCCCAACTCGTTGACCTTGCTATACTTAGTATGAAATAAAATGTGTTTGAACTAAAACCATGTATAATGTGCGTGGATTAACCGCAAATATATCTCAATCTATCTTAGGTTATTGTTACAATATTATTTTTAGATATATGTACATATGTATAGGTAATGGTGGACTATAAAACGTAAAATCCCCTTCATTTCCGTCAAAGTTCTCTCTTAGCGCTCCTCTACACTCATGAAGAAACATACATGACAAATTTCAATTTTCTAAATTTAGTAGTTTTGTTTTTTCGTCACTTAGTAATGGAAGAGTTTTATATATTAAGACTAGTGGACCCGGACGCGGCTACGCCTGCTTGAACTATAAGAATATTTTCGCGTCGGTCATTCTCATACTATGCCACCCGTAGGCTAGGTCATTTCGAATCAGTGACATCTCCTTAATTATTTATTAGAATGTTATACAGTAAACTATAATTTCAAAATGTCGCGGTAGCGGTTGCGTAGCGACGCGACGGTTGTTATTAAGATGGCAGAATAAATTGCATGTCAAATTAGAAAGTACTTTAAAATATATTAGTTTATATGTATAATGTAATGTTATATAGCCTATAGCACTTCTGAAGAATGCAGCTTTCATACAAAACAAAAACAATGTAAATCGGACCAGTAGATCCAGAAATCTTAGCGTTCAAACAAACAAACAAACAAACAAACTCTTCCGCTTTATTATATTAGTATAGATAAACGTTATATTTCTCTGTATTTAAGTTCGGCGGAGAGTAGAAATTAGTGGGTCTAACATCGAGTTGTCTTTGCCATAAATTTTTATAATAATATAAAAAAAAAAATATTCAAAGATAGATGATGTATTTATTTATTTCAAATATAATTATGTGTATTGTATATGTTGCCTTAGCACGTTAATTTTTAAAGCTTATCGTATCGCACACTAAGAAAGACAATGAACTAATTTAAACAATTTTTGAGTAGTCACTTTAGAATATTAAATTTTTTTCAGACAAACATGAGTTGTTAAAAAAATTAAAATTAATTCTTAATGTGCGATATGATAGTATGAAATAATATTTTTTTATTTATTTTTTTGCTGACCGTATATTTGAAGCATGACTTATTGATATTTTACTTTTTCTTTTTTCAGAGATACGCTTATTGAGTAAGTAGATGTTTAGATTTTTTTTATTTTTAGAATTGGTGGCAAATAGTTTTTTTATTTATATTATGCTAAAGAAACATAGTGTTTATTTGTTAACATTAAAAAAAATATTGAACTATATTATATATTCTATTTTTATGCCCCTAATATGTTTTTGTCATAATTATATACCTTGCAAATATATATAAATGCAATATTTAGCAAACTTTTTCGTGATACGAATTAAATGAAATATCTGTCTAAATAATGGTGGAATGATAAAATAGTTTGTTTGTAGCAAGCACATTCTGATAATAAAACATCACAATTTATTTTTTTAATTTAACTTTTTTTAACTACTCATATCACTCTTTAAAGTAACAATCGCGTGAATCTGACAGATCGTCAGTTAGAAAGTCTTTTTTTAGGCCTGTCGTGGCGTCCTGCACTGACGCCGATAATATGTATCTTTGCGGTTTACCAGATACACAGTAAACAGGGTGTCTTATCTCTAGTTTCTCTACATCTGTAATGGTAGACGATTAAATTACATACTTTTAAATTTTATCATCTTAAAATGAGCACTGTCTATATGCACTTTTGAGAAGTTTCATGGTTTTTCCCTTAGAGCAGGGTAGTCAATGACTAAGCTAGTGTTGGGACACTTCGTTTTCCACTTTCCTCCCAATTTCCGAGACATCACGTTTTAAGTGACGGAACAGAACGCCACGCTTTGCCTGGTTGTGCTTATTTTATTTAATATTGTAAAAATATGATATTTGGAATCACAATCACGTTTAGGCTAATATTTTCATAAGAAAACTATAGATATCTACAATTTTTTATAATATTTACAGATATATAGAAAAGAAGTTAGAGCAAGCGTTAAAACAAGACAAGGGGACGGGATGTGAAATTCCTAGGTTAGACCCTTTTGCCAAGGAAGTCACACAGTTCGATAAAGAAATGCCTAAAGTTGTTTGTCAAGGAACGGATTGGGTTAAGTGTTATGTAAGTATAATTTTATTATTATATTGGCTTTGGATTAATTAATCTTTTCGGCGTTAATTGTCTCCACTCAACATGGAATGCCTCGAGAATTCAGTGAAAAGTAGGGAAAGGAGAAGCTTAATTGGTTTCATCTACCTCTAGCGTGAAGGTATTAAATATTTTAAGTAAGTCAACATTGCCTAATATGATTTATAGAAATGTCAATCGAACACCGAGCTATAAATAGCTATATATAGTATTAGATGCTTCGTTCGGTCATAGTTATTTTCTTAATAAAAACTAGCGATCGACAGCGATGAGTTAAATTAACTAATTATTGTAAAAAAAATTGTATTAGAATACAATTTTTGAATACTTGTCTTTTACTCAGAATAAACTTCTGCATAAGGATTTCTTCGAAATATTAACCATATTTCATACAATTTCAGCTTTCCCAATGCAAAGTGGTGCCTGAAATATTAGAAACTACTAACGATATAATATGTAAATACAGTGACATAATATATGAGAGTGACCACAAATACATACTAGGGCCACCTTTCGATGTCTACGGGAGTGACGCTTATGTTCTAACGAAAAGCGATCATGTTAAAATTAAATGTACTGGTAAACATAAAAATAGGTAAGTCCTGAAGTTCGGTTTTCCAAACTTTTTAATAAGAATTTACAATACATATAGAGAAAAGTCGAATATTGGAATTTTTTAGGTAATTCACCGGAACAAATCATTACAAAAGTACGTTTGTACTTAATATTCGCTTTGTTGAGTCAATATTTTCCGTCTCGAATTTAGGCAAAAATTGTCTTATTTAATATATTTTTTTATAAATTTTACAGCATTCTCCCATCAAAATGGATAGGCCACGGTATCGGCTTCAGAACAACATCGAACCCCAAAACACCGCCTTTGGGAAGAGAGAACACTCTGAATGTATTAATATTTGGTTTCGATTCGACATCAAAAAATGGTTTTATACGTAGAATGCCTAAAAGTTATAAAGTATTGACTGAAGAGCTCGGTGCTACGATATTGGATGGGTAAATTTTTATTTAAAATTAATAATTATAAAATAATCTATTAGGCTAGTAGGCTTAACTTTTTTTTATATTTTAGCTACAATATAGTAGGCGATGGCACCCCAGCAGCATTATTTCCGATTTTAACGGGAAAAACTGAACTCGAATTACCCGATATGAGGAAAAAAATTAACGACGTCACTTTGGATAAAGTGCCCTTTTTGTTTTACAAGTTGAAGGAAGACGGGTAAGTTATTAAATTTGTATGAAAAAAATATCGAGACCTTTGATTGATTGAATTCGGCACTGAGTGCTCCTTGCAAAATTTCATCCATTCTACAGATTTCCCCAGAATTTATACGCTGATTACATGCCAAATAATTATTTAATCCAAACCAGTAGTTCCTGAGATTAGTGTGTTCAACAAAACAAATTCATCAGCTTCATGATATTAGTATACTTTTTTATATTATTTTTTACTCTCTTTTTAGATATCGTACAGCATATTTCGAGGACATGCCATGGATAGGTACGTTTCAGTACAGATTCAATGGTTTCCTTCATCAGCCGGCCGATCATTATTTGAGATCGTTTTATTTAGAAGAATCTAATAACGGCAAGAAGTGGTCGAGCGGTAAAATTAAATATTGTGTGGGAGACACCCCACAGTATAAGCTAATGTTGAATATAACTGAACAGGTATTTATTTTATTTATGTTTTAAACTTCTCTCCGTTGCACGACACCGTACAGTGTCTGTGTAGTCAGACACCGTACAATCGGACTATAAGGGCGATAGCTGTCGATTCGATTCGCACTCTGGGCAATGAACTATTATGATTTCCTCATTCTGAAAATAAGACAAAGCGCGTCGTTAAATTTTGTCACTTAACACGCAATGTTTCGAAAATTCAGCGTTGCGTGGAGAACGAAGTGCACTTAACACTTAACACTAGATCCATTTTGGGTAACCTGCTATATGTTGAGTACATCGTGAGACAAAACAAAATAACCAATGTTAATATATATTTTTTTCAGTTTTTCCAATTAAACGGTAAACGTTTTGGTTTTACATTCATTGCGGATATAACTCACGATGATTTCAACATGATTTCAACTGCAGATGATGATACTGCCATATTTCTATCGAATTTACTTAAATCTGGTCAATTGAGAGATACGTTGTTGTTTGTCATGGGGGATCATGGGCCCAGGTAAGGTATATTTTTTAACAGAATATGTCAAAATTGTAAGAAAAATGAATTCCGGGATAAGAAGTAGCCTATATATTGATTGAAGTACCCACAATAATTAATTGTGCTATTTCGGAGATTTGGGTGAAAGAAAAAGACAGAAAGGCAGACTTTAATAATAGTTGTTTGGATTCCCGCAATCTTCTGCTTAAGCCGCAGATTTTGAAAGCCTAACTTCGGGGCGACCACGACTCGTTGACCACACTGTAGAGCTTGCGACTTTTGAGAACCACTGTCGAAGCCAGTAAAAGCAAATATAATCCAGTGTGACAATATAGAAATAACTTTGCATTTTGCAAAGTTATTTCTATATTGTCTCTAACTTGCTTGTAGAGAAGAATATGAAGTGATGTATTCCCTGTTATTTCTGATTATATTAGATTTATATTTTTTATATATAACGTTTTAGATACGCAAAAGTAAGAGATACATTACAAGGTAAATTAGAAGAGCGACTTCCTTTAATGGGGATAAGACTACCGGATACATATACAAGAAAAAATCCGCAAAAATTATATCATTTGAAAAAAAATGCCGAAGTGTTGACGACCCCGCACGATATTTATGCGACCATCTTGGATGTATTGAATTTGGAAATTTATAAAAATGATTATAAAGTGAAAGGTGCTGATTTGACGAGAGGACTCAGTTTGTTAGAGCCGGTAATTTTTTTTAATTGTTTTTTTTTAAGTATAAATAAACTAAAAAAAATAGATTAAAATTTCCAGGATCTGTGTCCTATTATTATTTTTACATTACCTTAATACTACAGATGAAATACACACACACACACAAACAGAGACAAAGTTTTTTTATTATAGTATAGATAAATAATTATCTATATCTATTGCTTTTCTTTCTAGATAACTAAAAACCGGTCTTGCAGTGAAGCGGGAATTGAACCTCACTGGTGCTCTTGTTTGAACTGGGAAAATGTTTCGACTACTGATCATATGTACCCAAAAGTTGCTAATGCTTTAGTGGATTATATTAATTTACTTACCGAAGGTCAACGGTAAGTGTTTGAATATTATTTATTTATTTTATTAAGGTCGTCATTGCACAGGCGTCCAATGCCTCGAAAATTGTGTTGTGTGAAGCAGAGTTTTAAATTTTTTCATTAATTTCAGTTCAAAATGCGCTCAACGTACATTAAAAACAATAATATGGGTTATGAGGAAAATAGCTAATAATGGCGTCTTAACGTTTCTCGAAGCAAAAGACTCAGACGGATATGTAGGAAAATTTGGAGCTAAAGTGAAACAGGACAAAGAGGATTATCAAGTTAAAGTAAGTATATTTTTTATTGATAATAGATGCTTCTAATAATTATGTATAATTTATTCTTATGGAGCATCGGACTAAAAACGCGACGACTCGGGGGAGGAAAATATTTAATATTTTCATGTCTTCGCTCTGCAACACTCAACGTCTCGAAACTAACACTTCGTCGGTGGAGCATGGTGTATAGACTGTGTTTACACTCTTCCCAGTTCCCTCTGCATAGCCTGCTAATTGCCTGTTAGAGCGTGAAGCTATAAAGTATAATATTGACTTTGATATTCATTATTTTATCCATTTTGTTTATGATGTTTAGCTGGCAGTTGGTCCTGGATATGGTATATATGAAGCCTCTTTAACATACGTTCTAAGCGCTGATAAATTTGAATCTAATTCCCGTGATATATCTAGGACTAATGCGTAAGTAATTTGTATTTTTTAGATTCAACTGTATAGTTTAAAAAAGTATGCGATGGTTGCAGATATGATTCCAATTAATAGGAATATTTAATAACTGTCATATTACCTCATGTTAGACTAAGTGCGGCTATCCAAAAATCTAGTATAATCGTTAAATATGTTTCTAAATCACAAAAAAAATCAAGCTATAAATAAAAGAAACAAATTCGATTTGAACCACTTTTATTAATATAATTTTTCTTATTATACGGGGATGTATAATTTATTATATTTTTTAATTTCAGCTACAATAATGAACCAGCCTGTATAAGTGCAACACATCCACATCTCAATATGTACTGTTATTGTAACGATTGATATAAATAACAATTTCAAGAATATTATAACAAAAGTAACCTTACAACATAACAACAATAACACAAATTGAATAGTTAGAAATAGTACTGATAATGAAATATTTTACTTAATATTTTATGTTCCAAGAAAGAAAACAAACACATATGAAATAGTAGCAATATGTTACTCATTATCCAGTAGTATACGCACCGTATCGAATTAAGACCAAACGAATTAAGACAAAAAAAAATACATTTTATTATAATTTATGATAACAATAACATATATAAATTAAATAGACAATAGTGATATTAAATAATTAATATTTTGCTTAATATACTGTACCCAAAAAAAAAACTCAATAATACCAATAAAATAACAAATATGAAATAATTAACAGCCATAATTAGCTTAATATTCAGCAAATAGTAATAATTTTATTAGATGAATTAACAAAAACATACCTTCCTTTCGCTTTTATTGAAAGACAACATCAGTAATGTTAATTGTTAAATATTTTAACTGTTCAAATAAAACTGTAAAAAAATAAACAAACCACTCAGAAATGCTTGGATACCTATCTATATCTGATAAACTACTACACTGATTTTGATGAAACTTTAGGGAACACCTAAATTATATTTCATACAAATCAAAACGAATCAACTCGTAATGGCTTTAGTTTCTGAGGTACTTGCATACGAATTTACAAACCTACAGTACTTATAAAAAACACACGTGCTTAAAAGCTTAAATATATAGATTGTTATTGATTACCAATAATATCACATATATACTTGTAAAACTGATAACCTCCTTTTTAAAAGTTGGTTATAAATTACATCAATATAGCCACTAATGATAAAGCCACTGCTTTATTGTAAACGTAAGTAAATCAAAAATTACAAAAATAACAAAAATTTGTTATAAATGTTTTACATAAATCAATAACATAGAACGATAATTACAATAAAATTCACACAGAATAGTAATACATATTTATACATAAATATAAATATTAAATATTACAATAATTTTGTTGTAAATAATCATAATGAATTAAGAGATTACATAACGTATTTTATTCTTATAAAATGAAATTCGATTGGTTTTTTTTTATAAAATAAATATCGATTTATTATAATTTGATCGTTGGAATCGATTTTTTTATATATTTGATTAATTCTAAAAGAAATGTGATCTCGATATTGACTTGGAGTTTATGTTTTATTTATTTTTAAATTTTGTTTGTTTTTTATATTAATTAAGATCTGTATGAGTTCCTTTAATTAATGGAATAGTCATTGCTACGTTAACTATTTTTATTTAAAATTAATAAATGATTGAAAGAATGATTATAAATTCGATTCCCGTGTAAGACAAATATGTATGTGTCTATGTCACATTAGGTATTTGTAATAATTTGAGTGTTTGTTTTGTGTGTTTTCTTCTAGTACTTATAATTGCTATAATGCAAATAATTTCAGATTTTTAATAATCAATTATAATTAAATATAGTTATTAAAACTACACAAATAATTTATCTTTAAAATATTTTTTTTTATGAACAGTTTTTTTTTGCCAAATTTTGAATTAGACCATTTGTATATTAAGGCGATGGCGATGGATACAATAAATTTATATGATTATTTTTACTAAACTGTCTTTATTGTTTAAGTTGTTTTTATATGAATTAATTATTTAGTAAAATAATGTGTATTTCTAGTTTTATAAAGTTACCATTTTTTGTAGATTTTTTTCCTTTCATAATGATATTTGATGTGATATGTGTGGAACAGCATTTGACTGTGAACGCGATGGTTGTCGATTCGATTCCCACTCGGGAAATAAAAAATTTTTATTTCCTATTTTGACTCTAGGTTACCTCTGTTTATCCTGCTATATTTAGGATGCGACGTAAAGCTAAAAAATATTTATTAAAAACGCTTTTTGCATTCTACGTACAGCTTAAGATCATTTTGAAAATTGAATGTAATATATATAATTCATTTTTTCATACATTTTTTGTTACAATCAATATTTTTATAAGATCTCTTATAATTATGAGACAATTAAAAACTTATTTTCATTACAGACTTATAAAAACATTATAATATATTTTGTCTCATACGATTTTCTTCTCGCACACAATCTATTCAACTAGCGTTATTAGGTTCGATTTTCACTAATGAAATTGCATTATACTCATTAATTAAGTTTTTGTATAATTTTGTCTGAAAGCTTAATTGTATCGTATTTATTAATAGCTTTGGAATAGATCTAGTCTGTATAATATTGTAAATAATAAATTAATGTAAAGTATCATTTGTTTTTTTATACCTATTACAATTTTTATTTAAATTTAAGTTCGATTTGTTGTTCTGATCGCAAGTTCAGTGGGTTACATTGAATTGGTACATAAATATTCTTAGCAAATGGAACATGAGTAGTTTTAAAGATTTCTAAAAGAAAACGAGAAAGTATATAAAAAGCGTTATTTTATTGACATTATTTACAAAATATATTATGGCATCGTATAATTATTTATTACAAAAACTCATACATTTTGGTAGTACTGGCCTCATTTATCTTAAAACTAGGTATAAAAATCTTAAATCTTATAATATCAAACTCAAAATCCATTATCATAGCCTCAGTCATTGTTGGAATACTTGAAAGGATATGTGTAATATAAAATAGTTTAACAAGGAGTGCATTCGATAACCGCTTGATACACTTTGTATAAAGATTAAATGACTGATAGATTTGTTTTAAAAAGACGTATTTTTTTTTTTAAATTAGGCCCAAACTATAAACTTAGAAGAAGCTTATAAGAATTTATAAATTTACCAAAATATATATTATTCATACCGAAAATAACTAGGAAATAGATAGATAAACGAAGATTATTTAAAAAAAACATTTAAAAATTATACTATTTCACATTTTAGTAAGGTCCACTCGCGTTGCTATCATAGCCTTGATTGTTCCTACCATTAGCCCTAATACCAGTATCTTCATACGATATTCTTGGTTTGTAGCCATTTTCATCTGCTTCGTATTCTACGGTCTAAAAAAAAGAAAAAAAAAATATAAATATAATATCTAGGTAGTTGGGAGGGATTTTATTTCCATAGAAAATTCGGAAACCGGAAAACGGAGTGTCTTAACACTAGGTCTAGTGTCTTCTCAATGCCTACCTTACTATATGCGGAATACAGCGTGCAGTGCAAAAAAAGTTTTAGTGCCGATTATCAGTACCATTTTTCCAACTGTTGTTATTTCAGTTTCAAATTATCCATACCTATATTATAAATTCGAAAGTAACTCTGTCTGTCTGTCTGTCTGTCTGTCTGTCTTTTACGCAATCAGGGCCAAACTGCTAATTTAATTGTGATAAAATACTCATATAGAGATACTTGAGGGTCTCGGGATGAACATAGGATACTTTTTTTTTTCTCATATTTGTAATATTTTCGATATATACCAATATATTAAAATAATTAATTTGACATGCAATTTATTCCGCCATGTTAATATCAATCGTCGCTACGCGTTACTAAGCAACAGCTTGCAAAGTTTGTTGTTTTAAGAAAACGTCACCCAAAATGAGTTTGCCTAATGCATACATGGCGCGCGCCGATATAGATTTGTATACATTAACAAAAATTAGATGATTTCTATAATTTGATATTCATCCTTATGAAAATAAATATAATAGTCACTTTTAGCATTTCATCTAGATTGAAATTATAGTTTACTGTATAACATTCTAATAAATAATTAAGGAGATGTCACTGATTCTAAATGACTTAGCCTACGAGTGGTATAGTATGAGTATGACCGACGCGAACGGGCAGATGACTTTGATGATTTTGTAAATTTTTATATATTTTCGAATTACTATTATTTTTTATGTAATTATTTGCTGCTTATAATTAATTTATCTCAGTTCGGTTATCTATACCGATGTTATACACTTAAAATATCGTAATTTTAATCATTTGGGATTTTATTCAATATTGTTCGCAAAAATTAATAATTATTTAATATCGAAAAATGTTTAGTACGTGCCCACGGCAAACTTTAGGTACTTTTTCTAATATTAAGAATTTCCTTTAGTTACTTTTACTTCTAATGTTTGTTCATTTCGATTACTAATAATAAATCTCCACTTATTATTATTCTTTAACTTATTTTAATTATTTAGGCTTATATTTTCGCGGGCGTAGCCGCGTCCGGGCCCACTAGTTAGTAATAAAAATATGAATTCTTTACCTGTTTTCTGCCATCAGGTAAAAGTACGTAATACAAGCCTTCAGCGCGATCTCCTTGTCTTGACTCGCGGTGACCAAAATCGTTGCCGGAATATTCATCTTTTACCATATATTCGAAGTGATAGTTGGCTGGTTCCTATAAAATGATAAATAACATTGGTAATGTCTTAATTTCTTTTTTAATTTTTAAAGTAACATTCTTACAATAAATTCACACAACTAACTAAAGAAAAATGCTGAAATTCCATATAAATTAAATTGCAGGAGTTGAATCGTAAATTAAAGTTCTTAATTAAGTAAAGTTAAGTTAATTAAAGTAAATTAATTAAAGAATTCGGCGGAAATCGGGCAACTTAAGTGTCTTAATAATGAAGTAGTGCCTGACTTAACACTAGGTTCCCGGGTTCCCTCTACCTACCCTGCACATGCGAGCTAAAAAAAATATCTTACGCCTCGGCCTAGTGGCCATGAGCTTGATAACACTTTTGATAGTTTTTAATATTACCTGATATTCTGTCACTAGCTCTAACATATATACAACACTAGCGGCCCGCTCGCGGTTACACCCGCGTGAACTATGTTATTATTAATTTCTGTCTCAATGACTACGTGCTAGTGACGTCTATGCAAAATTTGAGACCCCTAGCATTTGTAGTAACGAAGTTTCATACAAACTTTCGACCCCAAAAACAACCCCTTAGAAGTCGAATATTGCAAATTCCCGTCTTAGCGAGCACCTACGTCCTATAAGTAACTCCTATGCAAAATTTGAGATTCCTAGCACTTGTAGTTTCTGAGATTTCGTGATGAGTGAGTGACCTTTCGATTTTATATATATATAGATTACTTTACACAGTTATAGAGACACAACTTAAAAAACATACCCCATTGCTGCCATCGTCGTATCCACCACCAGGTGGAAGGTATTGTCTGCTCTGTTGACTGTAGTCCTTTCCAGATCCTTGGTTACCTACAACATTAACTTATTTAATTAATAAGAATGACTTAAATAAAAATGTCTATCAGGTTGTCTATTTGGTGCAATCTTGGAAATTGTTTTATATATATATATATATATACATATATACGTAACCATAGCAAGCCTCAATATACGAGTATATATAGCAGTCAAATGAATAAAAATAACAAAAGAAGGCAGATGATATTTGGACACGCATTTCTTTTACACCAAAAATTTTCCCAGAATCCAAAGTCAAAGAACAAATAGGCTTAGCTTATTACATTTTTCCCAGAGAAATCTAAGAATCCTTCTTATTTAATAGTCTTTTTTAGGATCTTATTATGTCAGCATCATTTTGCTTTGTTTGAAATATAAAAATAGTAAAAATATAATTTACATAAAATTATATAATAAGAAAAAATAAAAAAAACAAAGTAAATATATGCTTGTGAATAAAATCCTTACTTCTTAATCCAGGAGTTCCATATTCTTGAGATGGCGTATACTGTATACCAGCATTGGGAGGCAAATATTGATTTTTTGGAGCACTGTATTGGTTGATAGGAGTTTGGTATTGGTTCCTGGCAGCATTGTATTCGTTGTTAGGAGGCAAGTATTGGTTATTCGGGGCTTGGTATTGGTTGCTGGGAGGTATGTATTGGTTGCTGGGAGGTATGTATTGGTTGCTGGGAGGTATGTATTGGTTGCTGGGAGCACTGTATTGATTGCTAGGTGGTAAGTATTGGTTGTTTGGTGCTAAATATTGGTTTGAAGGACGCGCTTTTGGTGCTCCATATGTGGATGAGGGGCGTCTGTAAATTTATTAAATGGATTTTTTAAAATTAATGAATGTATTTAGTAACAACTATATGATTGTTTTTAAAATATTTCGAAATGTGTTTATATACGTACACTTTATGAAAAATTACAATTCATATCAGATAATTGCAATTATTTATATGGATAAAGTTTTAAACAAGTATATATTATTTTATATTTATATAATTAAATATGACTTTATTGATAATAAAAATGTATTTAGTTAGTGTACCTATAAGTAACTCCAGTCTGTCGTTCAAAATTAGGAGTTCCGTATATGGTCGACGGAGATCCTCTTGACTGAGGAGGGAGGTATCTATATGAAAAGAAAAAAGATTAATATACATGTATGTGTGTGCATTGTGTTTTTCTAAGACGGAAAGTAAAAGATGAGTTTTACATAAATTGATTAGTACAAAAAGTTATATTAACTTTTTTGAAAGTTACTAACATTCAAAGTTAACTTTTAAACTAATATGCTTAGAAGCTTAATTTGTTGGCCGCTATCCAAATGTCGTGGAAATCAAATGGTGTTATGTTAGAAATTTTAAATTGAATTTGAATAAGATAAATGTATGGAGTGTAAGATTTATCTTCTAAATGTTTAAATATTTTTTTTTATAAAATATAGAATATATTTTCTTTTTGTTTATCAAAATAAAGAAAAAATATGTTTTAATAGTTTTCATATAAAAGTTGATTTTAAGACAGTCGTTCTTTAAATAATCAATATTTTAAAATTACAATTACTTAGTTAAAATTTTGGGTTTACACTCAAAATTCCTACTTAACAAACCATAAAGGTGAAGTCTTTTCTTTTATTTTTATGACAATTTACCTTTAAGCTCTTTAATCGGGTAACGTTGTAAGATTTTTGAAATACTGCTTACCTATTGCTAACCGGGGGCTCTGCCATAGTCGAAACGATGAAAACGGCACATATTATAATAATCTGAAAAAAAAATTATGTTATATTAAAATATTTATAGAGATTCTTATAATGTACTAAAAATATGTAAGTAATGTAAATGCCGTATCAGATTTTACCAAGTTTATCTGATTGTATACGCGAGGGTTGTGGGTTCCCATTCGGGGGAATAATATATGTAATTATTTTTATTTTCTAGCTCTGGTAACAGGACACCAGAGAGAGCGATGGGTTGGGTTCCGTCACTCAACTAGCAATATTTCGAAAACAGGGCGGAAAGTGTGGAACGGAGTGCCTTAATATTAGGTTCTCTTTGCCTACATAGCCCTGTATGTGGGGCACTGGGTGAAACCAAGTAATTAAAATGGGTTTTAAACAACTTTTTTCTTAATTTTATAATATATATAAGAAGTTAAACGAGTATAATAACATACCCTCATTTTTGTTGCTGATGTTGGACGGTGGGTTGAACTGAAATGAAAATCATGAAATAAGTGATCCAAGTTTATTTCGTATAACAAATAAAATTATTTGCATTCTACAGTCATGGGGATAGATCAAATATTTGTAAATGTGAAATAAAATGCGGTGGGGGCAGATCGGTAAAAATAACATTAATAAAAAAAAGTTAAGTTGAGGCCATTGTGGCGCAACGGTACAGAGTCTGACTGTATACGCAACACTTGTGGGTTCGATTCGCACTCGAAGAAATTAATTATTTTCATTTTCTCGTTATAGTAATAACGGCGTGGCGCCGAATTCCGCCACTCAACACGTACTGTCTCTAAAATTCAATTGTGCACACCAAGTGCACGTTTAGCTTCCAGCTTTGTCCTTCATAATTATAACAGGGTAGCAGTCCCCTGAGTGGAGAATGAACTCACAAATATCGAATTCACAGCAACCACTATACCACTGCGTATATATTATCATATATTATAACTATTTATGAACATATCACAGAACAAAATCAAGTTAAACCTACCTCAATAAAACTTAAATCGATCCCAATATCTTCGAGCAGTTCGTACAAAATCAAACAGATGTATGTAGATAAGATGATCGCTTTGGAATGATGTAAAATTTGTAACATCCCCGTTATATATAGTACTCTTAGTACAAACCACTCTAGCGCGTGAGATGCTCTTTGATGTAGCCTATACGGCTGGAAGGAGGCTTTATTTAAAAAGCTGATAATAAAATTACATATTTTTGTATCAACATTTTTCTTAATAATTATTTTAGTTTTCCTTTTCTTATTCCATAATAGTATTTTGCAATTATAACAGTATTGTAATAATAAACAATTTTTTAAGCTTATTAAATTAAAGCCTACTTTAGCATTTAAATTGTTAACCCATCATCATAATATTTGTATTTAATAATAAGATCCTACTTTCACATTTTGATTGTAATTTTAACATTATACTTATTTTTTAATTTTAAAAATAATATAAAATATAATCGCCATATATAAACGATAATAAATGTTCAAAAATAATATTAATAGACCAGTTCCTAAATATAATATTAGTAGAGCATACTTCCAGCACTTAGCTCTACAATCACCGAAAGTTGATGCGTCGTGCTCTACTTATTACGATTGAAGCGAGCTTTATCAATTTCAATATAGCTGATTACCTACAACATATTCGCAATGTTTATAATAATTGTGTCTCACTAGTTTCTGTATTCTGCTTTGGCTGTATTCTTTAAATTTAATAATAATAAAAGTTTTGTATACATATATGAATATAACTTGAAGCTGTGTGTACGCAGTTGTAACTAAGCACGACAGCTGTGAGTTTGATTCCCAGTCGGGGAAATTAAATATATTTAATTTCTCCGGTCTGTATCGGGGGCGTTGAGTTCCAGGCGTTTCACGGAAAGAAATTCGGTGGTTTCATATTAAATGAACGTACTTAACTTAATTTACCACGTGTAGTACCTATGACCCAAGGCATATCATATTCGTATTATTATAAAGTAATTCTATTAAAAAAAAACTATTTAAACAATGAAATACCAGTTAAAATAGAGAGGCTTTCGATTTATTTTTGCTTTGCTTACATTACTTACACATAGGACATAGTATGTACAATTGTAGCTTTGTCTTATTAGGTCGGACACAGAAAAAAAACTATGCCATATAGAGCCATTTACAAATACAAAGACTGGCTTCTTCTTCTTCTTCTTAATGTGCCTCTCCAACTAGTGAAGGTTGGCAGTCAACTTTGCATACTTAGTTCTGTCCCTAGCCAAATGAATCAAATCTACGGCGGTTTTAATTCCAGTCCATTCCTTGATGTTCCTTAGCCATGACATAGAGACTGGCTGGAGGAAAGCAATAATGACCATGGCGAGGCCCATTTAAGCCTTTATCTTATGTCAGATACTCTGAGGTCTTCCAATCCATAAAACTAGGAAGTTTCTTCCCTTAAATAACATTTCTCAGTGAGAATCGAACTCACAAGCCACTGAACAATTACATCCACTGAACCATGATGGCGTATCAATAAATGATGTAACATAATTTGATGAAACTTTTCTAAAAAGGAGCTATTAATAAATTCCCAACAATAATATATAATTACTTTGAAGGCCAATTACTGATAAAAATGCTAGTGATGTTCACTTATTATAATGTAAGTTATCGATATATTTTATTCGTAGACTATATGAATACTGTGACTGTGGGTTCGATTCTTATCATAGCATGATGCCTATTAAATATATATTATAGAAAAACATATATTTTCCACATTGGACCAGTCGTGGTGCGACTGTTAAAGCGACAGTGGGCTGTGGGTGGTTGCGGGTTCGCAGTCTACTCGAGAAAATGAAATATTTAATATTTTCATTTCTTCGCTCTGGTAACAAGACAAAGGTTAAGTTCCACCACTATATACAACTTCTTATACATTACTTATAAAAAGGTAAATGCGACGGTTGTGAATTCGAATCCCTCTCGGGCGAACGAACTATTTTAAATTTCTTCGCTTTGGTTACAAGACAAAAAAGCATATTTATCATAGATATGTATTCTACATAGTCTGTGTAGAACCATTATCAGTTTATATCTAGGACATTTATAAAATAATTGGAAGGGTTATTTATGTATTTAGCAACAAATGATACTATCGTGACGATTTGCTTACATTGCTCAATATGCGTAATGGATCGGTACACAACTTGTACCCAGTCCGTACACGTCTCAATTTTGCACCATTTAAAATATTTTGTTTGATGTCGTCGCGGCATAGTGGTGGTCGATGGTTGTGGCTTTGATTCCCACTCAGTGAAAAAAAACCTTTTGTTATCAGGGCACTGTTGAAATCCGCCACTCAACAAGCAATGTGTCGTAAATTGGATAGTGCATGTTTAACGATATCTTAAAAATAGGCTATACGTGCCTCCCCTGCTACACGTGGCATACGGCTTAAAAACAAAAAAAATAATACTAAAAACTATATTCATATGAATATTTATAATAATCGTTCGAGGTTCAAAAATAATCTAATTTCCCATCACTATAATTTCAAAAG
>JAEBDU010011253.1:0-18258 GCA_016802625.1 Heliconius numata
CTAATGAAAGACAATAAGATCTATGCAATATCTAAAGTTATCAAAAAATTACAAATATATTAAGAAACATACCTCAACTACGCTTATAGTCGCCACTACTAGGATCATCCAGACCAATCCTCTTCTTACATTCATCTTCGTAATATTTCTTCGCTATCAGATACAGTATGAGGGTCCCCGCCTACCAACCACTCGCCACCCACTGCATCGTTTAATTAAATAACTTAAACATTCTTTGTATCACGTAAGATAGATAAGTCACTAGCACTCAGCCTTGCTGATCTCAGCTTTTAAATTATAAGTTCCTTATTCTGGGTGAATCTTTAATTTTTTTTATAAGCTATTTACTTTTAGAAAATACCTTTTTTATAAATAGGCTAAAAAAATCAGCTTCACACTGTATTCCGCACACAACAGAGTAGAGGAGTAGGCAGACACTCCGTTCCCCACTTTCTGCCGAATTCTGGAGGCATCCGATGAGTGGCAGAACTCAACGCCGCGCTTTGCCTAGACTAGTTTGATCCCCCTGACCTTGAGATAAATGGTTTTGACAGAGGGACAATGAAGTGATCCTTTATGAATTCCTTTTATACCGTTTATGGTACGGAACCCTATAAATAAATAATATGAATTTAAATAAATTAAAACTCTTTATTAATTCCATATATTAATTGTTTGTTATTGGATACACCCAGCTCGAGTGTCTCTAAGAACGCTGATCCTACAATTTCACCAATGGACGTGATAATTCAGCTTTTCTTGCGAGCGAGTTAAAATGTAAACTCGACACGGCTAGCATGTGTCTGTACGTGGCCTACGCCGCTTTACTTCTGGTTGGTAGTTTGTTCATAATATTTTACTTTGATTAGCAAAGATTTCGAAAGCTTTAGAATGTGTAGAATTCAGAGACTTTAGAAGTTGGTGATTGTTTTCGAAAATTGCGATTTCTATAAGTGTAGTGTTTGGTTAATAATGATCATCTACATATTTAGATCTAAAATTATTTATAATAATTTGAATGGATTCTTTTTTTTTTATATTTGTGACGGCTTATGTTGAAACACTAGAACGATTATAGGATGCATTGGTTTCCAGGTGGAGCTAGTGGCGAGTGCTCCTCCACTGCGTGTGACTATTGACTGCGGATCCGACGAGGTGTTTTATTTTTCTTAGTAGTATTTATATTATTATGTTGTTCTCAAAGTTGGCTTCATTCTTTGTTTCTTACTGTATAATAAAATTTACAAAAATATTATTATATTATGCAAAATTTTTTAATTGACCTATAACTCTATGGATAGCAGATATAGAACAAATAGTAAGACTTTAAATGTTAGTATACACCAATGAAACATAAACTCTGTGTTTTTGTTATTTTTAAAAAGCTACTCCACCGAATCAATTTTTCTATTACTCTATTTATATGCATAAATTTCATAAAAAATAGCGCCCGTAAATAATTCATTATAACACATACATACATATTTACGGGCTCGACAAGGCATGACTAGCCAGTTAATTTTCTATTATATCTAATTCAATCTATTCCACGAGATTTTAAATCAATGTATCTTATAATTTCCAGGATCCAGCACAAATATCAAGAAGCAGGTCAGGTGAATTATTAAGAAGTAATTCACGCTACGACGTCAATTCATTTTGCAATCTCATCCAGCGAGCCATTCCTCAAGCTGTTAAAGATGGTCAATTCATCATCGAACCAGATCTTGACCTGGATGGCCAAAGCGATACAGTGGCACCGGCAGCCATTGCCCCACCAAGCAGTTTCATACCGAAGTCATTACCCAAAATAAAACCACCAAGATTAAGTATGCCAGTATTAAATGTACCAAAATTGAAACCTAGTCTTCACAGTTCTTTGAGAGCCCCTAAAATTGGATCACCAATGCCTTTCCATCGATTGCGAAAATTAAGGTATGAAGAAGAATCTAGCGCTGAGAGAATGGAGAAATTCAAAAAGGGTGTCCAAAATATGCTCCACTTTGTGAAAGTCCTAGGAAGAATCGATCAGTACATATCAGAAAGGACTAGAATTGTAGTGGATAAGCTCTCTAAGACATTTGCTGATTAATATTTATGTCAGCCAGTATTCTAACGTTTTGACAATTTATTATTTGTTGGATTACTTTGTGTGTTGTTCTGAACGTTGTTAAGGTAATATACAGGGTGGAAGAAGCAGCGCTTCTTTTACTGAAACTGCATATAGGGTAAAATATTTCAAACCCAGAATTGAAAAAAATAATCAAGGTACCTCAACGGTTTGGACGTAGGATTTTTTTTTCATTTCACGATTTTTATCCATACCTGTATTTCGTGTCACGCACACATACGTATGCGACGTTGCCGCTTTGACAGGTAAGTGTGTGCGTGCCTATGTTATACTTTACAAATGGCGTTTTATTTTAAAACGATAATTTTATTATTTATTTTGTTTGAAAAAAAAACTTTTTCATTTTTGAGAATTATTTTTTTTCCGAATTATATTAGGCTTTTATAGAGTAGTTAAAACTGTGGTTTCATTTAAAGTGGCGCTGACAATTCCACCCTGTATATGTAAATACAATACAATACAATTAAATAATGAATAGGGAAAAAATAATAAAATAAGATTCTACCAAATTTAAAACCTAATTCCAAAATTTTTATGTGTTTGTCACGATTAATACCTCATAATACACGTATCGTTATAAAATATGAATCTATACATCTTTCATATAGTTATAAAAATTATTTAATATTAGGCAGCAATTATAAAGAAGAATCATTATAAAATATTTTAATTATAATTAATTTTAATTATAATTATATAATTCATCATCATCATCATCATCAGCCTGTCCTCGTTCACTGCTGGACATAGGCCTCTCCGATTATATAATTATTTACTGATAATAAAGAAAACAGCCGAATATTTAAAACTCTTTATTGCACACATACTACCCAAAAAGTATAGACAAAAATTGCTTTAAAAATGACAAAGCTAAACTTGTTTGTTGCGTAGAATTAGAAAACACGTTAAAGCTCAACAAGTGGTCACAACTCTAGTGCATAGAATTTTAATTCATTAAAGAGACAGTACAGTGGTAATCAAATTGCCTCGATACTTATTAAACTGTTATTAAATACACAAGTAATTAATAGGACAAATATTAAACACACGAGTAATTAATGGGACAAATATTAAACACACGAGTAATTAATGGGACAAACTGAAAAAAAGTACTATGAATGTTGTGGAACATCCTAAAATCTGAAACAAAATGTAAATGTTTATATTTATAATAAATCAAAATTTAATTTTGGTTATTTAACATATGTAAATGGATAGCTAGTTTTAGCCTATTAATGTTAATGTTAATCTGTTTTGTTTCGTTTCCCTAAAAAAGGAAATAAAATATTTATATCAATTTATATTTCCATTTCTTCGCTCTGGTGTTCTGGCTGGTGTAGCAAGGCGCGAGATTGAGTAGGTACTGCCACTCAACATGTAATGCTTCCAGAATTTGGCAAAAAGTAGGGAAAAGAGTGTCTTAACACTAGGTTCTCTCTGCTGTATGCGGGATACAACGTGAAGCTGATTTGATTTGAAAGAGGTTAATTTAATATTCTTTAAATAATCTATATATATAAAAGGACTTGTCCTCACTGACTGAGGTAAGACGCACGCACAGTCGTAACCGCTGTGCGTAGAAACGTGAAATTTGGACAAAAGTTTACTTTCGTAATCTGGACATCCACTAAGAAGGGATTTTGAAAAATTTTAACCCTAAAGGGGTGACATAGGGGTTCAAAGTTTGTATGGAAAAAAATTTAAATCGACACCGATTTTTATAAAATTTGAAATTTAGATTTTTAAAAGTATTTAATTGAACACGTGTTTCATCGTTTTCTAGAATTCTCCCCCTAAGGGTGCAAATAAGGGGTTGAAAGTATGTATAGGTTTTTTTTAAATCGTCACCACTTTTTATAAAATTTGAAATTTAGACTCTTAAAAATATTTCATAGAAAACATGTTTCATGGGTTATTAGAATTCACCCCTAAATACGCAAGCGAAGCTGCGCGCGTCCGCTAGTATGTTATAAATAGAGAAAAATTATATAAATAAATAGTATTGCTGTACCGAGTAAAAAATTGTTCTATCAAGATGACATATGTCGAAAACTGTAAAGGAGACGTCATTCAGCATGAGGCGTGAGGAGAAAGCATCAGTTGCATCCGCCATCAATGGAGATTCTGAAGACATTGTCATCATCTTACCTAGAAGAACTCGTGTCTCTGCCACCTATTATATAGAAAAAAAATATTTGAATTCTATAAATACCTTGAAGCTGTCCAAATTCATTCACTTCTTTTTTACCTTAACGCATCCTGATTATAGCACGAAAACAGGGACGGGAAAAAAAAATTTAGAGAACTTGCCAGAATTAGAGGTATTGTAAGTTGCATTTATGTATGTATGCCACTATTTAATTATGTAATACAAAATGGCCTATATAAGTTTGTCTGTTGATCTATCAATGATACTATACAGGATAGCATATTTCAACAAATTTCATTTGAATTACGGAGACGTTATTAAGAATTACCTCCTCATCAAGAAACAGAGAGTTATGTTATCTCTGCCTAACCTACTTTGTGAAGAATATTGTATACCGAATATAAATCCTCGTCTAATACTATATTATGACGCCATAATTATTAAAGTCCTTTATACCCTTTGTCTGGTGTGCTGACAAACTTCAATAACGGGCAAAAATTTTAATAAATGGTAAACAGTCCATAGAGCATCAAGGAAGATAATTTTCATGTTACCTGTAAGATGTATTTAGATTATAAATTAAATACATGTTACGATTATCTATACAGGATGGAAGCGTCAGCGCTCCTTTTATGGGAATATGCTGTTTATAGGGTAAAATATTTTAAAACCATACCTAAAGAAATCAATCAAGATACCTCAACAGTTTAGAAGACGTATTTTTTTTCCATTTCATGATGTCTATCCATGTTCTTCCATCCATATCCATGTATTTCGTGTGATGCAATTACGCATAGATATGAATAACGTAAACACTTACTATTACAAAAATACTACTAAAGGTTAAACAACTTTGAACTTTGCCACCCCTACGACTCGATTTCGGAATGAGGCGTGTGCGGCGATGTCCCTTTGATAGGTTTATGTCTGTGTCGTTCTTGACAAATAGTGTTTTATTTTACAATGATAATTTTATTATTTATTTTGTTTGAAAAAAACAATTTTGGGAAAAAAAATTGTATTAGGCTTTTAAAGAGTAGTCAAAACTGTGGTTTCAATAACATCAATACCATATGTCACACGATTTATCGCTGCTTTATGCACCTCTGGATTTTTAACCCTATAACGTTTTACCGCGGCCTTATGGACCTCTGGGTTTTTGTCCGCATTTTACTAAACCTCGAGGTGTTAGTCTACATAAAGTTTCTGAGATTTTTGAACAAATTCAGGATGGTCTTCTTTATAACGCCCAGTGATATTAATCACACCGTTTTCCGCACGGGATTTTTCAGTTGTTTTATGTCGACCTTTTTATGTTTTTGAGTCACCAGTACAGTATTGTCAGCTGTTCAGCTGACAATTTGACTGCCCTTTGAGAGTCGTTGCCGTCTACATAAAATTTTTATTAACAAAGTGAGAAACGTAATGTCTTAGTACTAGGTTTCTCCTGCTCACCCTTGAGATAACATGAAAAGCGTGTAGTTGCTTATACAGGTGGAATTGTCAGCACCACTTTAAATGTAAGCACAGTTTTAACTACTCTATAAAAGCCTAATATAATTCAGAAAAAAAATAATTCCCAAAATTGAAAAAGTTATTTTTTCAAACAAAATAAATAATAAAATTATCGTTTTAAAATAAAACGCCATTTGTAAAGTATAACATAGGCACGCACACACTTACCTGTCAAAGCGGCAACGTCGCACACGTATGTGTGCGTCACACGAAATACAGGTATGGATAAAAATCCTATGTCCAAACTGTTGAGGTACCTTGATTATTTTTTTAATTCTGGGTTTAAAATATTTTACCCAATATGCAGTTTCAGTAAAAGGAGCGCTGCCTCTTCCACTCTGTATATCAATTGACTTTTTACCTTCATCCGACTGAAACGTGATTACATAATCAAAAGTAACGCGCGTGATATGTATAAAGAACTGAAAAATGTACATGGCTAAATTGTAGGACTCGATGTCGTTCATATCCCTTACGACACCGCTCACTTTCTCAAAGGCACTGCACAACTGTTCGATTACAGTGGCAAATTTTGCCAATCTCGTGTTTATATCTGTAATATCCAAAATTGTTAAGTACTGAGATTGAGATTGCCACTTAAACCCCATGATTGTAATTAAGAATCAAATGAAATCAGCTTCACGCTGTATCCCGCACACAGCAGGGTAGACAGAGAGAACCTAGTATTAAGACGCTGTGTTGCACACTTTCTGCCGAATTCTGGAGGCATTGCGTGTTGAGTGGCAGAACTCAACGCCGCGCTTTGCTTCGACACCAGAGCGAAGGATTGGAAATATAATTGTAAAATCAAGAATTAGGTATAATTGTAATTATTAATTAACACTTTGCTATTATAAAAGAAAAATAAAATTATGTGACAGAAGTAAACATTATTTTCCTTTAAAAATATTTAACTCTTGTTCTACTATATACTCGTATAGAACTGTTCTGATTCTGTTCACTTGAATGGTAAAGTATTACGATTAAAAAAGCTATAAAAAAGATTTTTTTAGCTTCACCTGTATTCCGCAAATTGAAAGGTTTCTTACCCCGCTAGAAGGAGGGGAAGTGAGAACCTAGTATTAAGATACTTCGTTCCCCGATTTTGACATTGCGGGTTAAACGGCCAACGCAGGGGAAATGAAGATAAATTATTTCACGGAGAGGGAATCGAACCAACTCATATCACATTTACCATAGTTAAATTTCTGCTCTTACAAATGTGTAATATAAATATTTCGTTTACTTGATTTAAACTAGCTAAATGTTAAAGACAAACATGTAAATTTCAAAAAGACTTACTTGGATGCATTTCGTCAATGTTTCCAATCAAATCAATAGCACGATTTATATTTGAAATTGGTATGTACAAATTGCAATTAATGCTTTCTAAACAGAATATAGGATCCCTGGTGTGGTCACTACCAGAAGCTGGAAAGTGCGTTTATAATTTTAACGGATTATTCATACTGGTAGAGAGAGAGAGAGAGAGGTCACCGAGAAAGTTCTCGGTCCGATCTCATATTTTTGTATGAGAATTATTGTTATATCCATGACATGATCGGGACTAGGCCAAAATGACAGTATGTCTCATATAACAATATTTTTAACAGATTGAGATCGGAACGAGAACGAATCGCGACTGGAGAGCTGTAGCTCCTACAGTCTTGTAAATCTTATAAAAGCTTTATAAGATTTACAAGACTGTAAGAAGATTTTTTTTTAAATATAATATAGTTTGTTAAAGGAAACGAAATTGATAATTTATAATCTATATCTATACTTATAATAAAATCATAGCTGATCGGTGTCTGTACATGAATTGTATATCACACAAACTAAGAAGACAAACGGTAGAAGACGTGTGTGTGTTAACCTGATAGGTTACTCATCCGAACGAATGAAATATTTAATCCTTTCATTTCCTCGTTCTGGTAATGAGGTAAAGCGCAGCGTTGAGTTACGCCACTCAACACGCAATGCCTCCAGAATTCGGCGGAAAGTCCCCTACTTACACAGAAGTGTATTAATTCTCATTAACAGGGTTCACCACCACATTTACACAAGGTTCCATCTGCCTACCCCGTGCGCATAAAAATACGCAATAAAATCATAGCGACAGGTAGTTAAATATATATTTTAATTACTTACGCTCAGATAAATCACAGAGAATTGCTTCTAGAGTATTATTTATGTTTGCAAAAGCGCTATTTGCGTTCTGTGCCACCACGACGAACTGCATTGACGTCGTGATCCAAAACAATATTGATAATAGTTCGAAAAAGGGTTCGATTGATAAACTTTCATCAACTAAATATAACACAAGAATATGGTTTAATTTATAACATTCTGTCTCCCACATTTTACGCAATACCGAAACAGAGAGCTTTTTGGAAGGACGAGGTGTCCTTCCTTAGTATCTTCGTTTGTCTAATATGTCTAGGTTACATAAATATCTGTGAAATTTTATTTTTCAATATAGATATAGATATTGTTTTTTAAATAATATTATTATTAGAAAACGAAAGTAATGCAGCTGGAATTATTACTTATCAATATTTTCATTTTTTCGCTCTCGCCAAGGCAAAACCGCGGCGTTGAGTTCTGCCGCTCAATACACAATGCCTCATAAATTTGGCAAAAATGGGGAACGGAGTGTCTTAACACTGGGTTTCCTCTGCCTGCGATACAATACGCAGAATACAACTTGTGAAAATAAATTGATAATAGTATCAATTTATTTTAATATTTTATTGTAGTTCAAGCAGGCGAAGGCGCGAGTGGGTCGCTAGGCTAAAAAAATACATTATATATAAAAATAATTTCAATTAACTCATTAGAAGGAAATAATGAGATTGAGCCGTCGCCGTCGCTATAATTTTATCCCTTGCCTATCTTGCAAGGAAACATCACATAAAGATAAAGTGTCTTTCTGTTTTCACTTCTTATCTTTCTTGTGTTGTCTCTATTTCCACCCAATTTAGAGAAAAGAATAAGATATTAAAAATATTCGAGAATATAGCAGAAACTTAAATCTCTTCGTATACCATAATGGATCGCTAACTTAGTTAAATATATAATTTACAAAGTTTAGTCAAGCTAATTTCAAAATAAAATAAATTTTACTTACGTATTGGTAAAGTTATAATTATAAGTGCACATGAAAATATTGTCAAAACAAACAAGGCAAGGCCAATTTGCCATTTTTTTAAAACAAAAGAATGTTTTACTTCCTTAAAAAATATATCTTTCTTTATCTGAAAACAATTGCTTTAATTATGTCTTTTATATTTAATTTAATTTTATATTAAATTTTTTTATACATCATAGTAGCTCTCATGGTCATATTTACAGAAATATATATACAGGGTGTCCCAGGAGTCAACGATAAAACGAAAACAGGTGATAGAACAAGTTGTGACAGTTATGAGAAAAATGTAAAAAAAAATCTGTGTTTGAAATATTTTTCATATTATATTGATTTAAAAAAATATCGGAAAAACCGACACCCTGTGATGATTTTTCAAGTCGTAAGACTACAAATATTACTCTTTTTTCATTTTTTTTTCTGTAATGTAATCATGAGTAACTTCTGTGCATTACAGTTTAAGATTGAAACATACCTGCATCGGTTTTCAATAAAATGCCGGGTTTTTGCCAAACATTAAATTCAAAATATTTACTACACCCAACTTTAACCGACTGTATAATAAAAAAAATGTACTACACTGTTTTTGCAAGTAACTTTAAAAGTTGGCGCATTTAATCTGGATTCCGAAATGGTACGACACTTGCTGGATTACTTCTTTGTTGAAGAGAGAAAAATCGAAATACACGATAATCGGGATGACGTTCAGCATTTTGGTATCTTTTCCGATATATTCTAGCTGCAGCATTTGCGTTACATAACCACTCTCCATGAATGAAATGCATATTGGCAATGTGTCAAAGACCGAGTATATGGCCTGCGAGAGCCCGGACTCGAGCACTATCCTTATAAGTCCTGGGTCAGCCTCTAAGTCGGAAAAGGTTTGGACGGTATCCTGCGATCACAGACCACACCAGTGACCTCCCGCCACTTAGCCCTGGCAACGCTTATCCGACCATGGAGATCGTGATCGATGCCTCCAGACTCGTGCATGACGGATCTAAGATACCTGATCTTTTATTTAGATAAATAGATAGAATAGAGATTTAGATCCTGTATATACCATTTTAAAATACAATCGGATAATTATTTTTAAAAGTCAATTTTTTATGAGTCATTATGTTCATGTGGTGCAAGTGTGCGCATAGAGTGAATATTTGGATTAAAAGTATTTCGAAAAAAAATATTTCTAAGGAACAGCATCCTCTGATTCGAGCCTCACGAAATCCTGCCAAATGTTCGAACTGAATCTGTTATCTGTGTCTATTTATTTTTATAGGCGGGTGAAGATTTTAAAAACAAAACTTACGATAGTATTGACTGACAAAAATGCTTCTTGAAACTTGTGAACACAAGGATAAGTCAAACTCGTTCTTGTACAGTCCTGTATTTCTACTTTGTGTCGTATATATCTATGTAAATATGTGTACTGAGGTTCTTACCACAGCCGTAACCGCTGTGCGTAGAAACGTGAAATTTGGACAATGTTTATTTTTGTAATGTAAACACCCACTAAGAAGGGATTCTGGAAAACTTTAATCCTAAAGGGATGAAATAGGGTCGAAAGTTAATATGGACTTTTTAAAATCGGCACCGATTTTTATAAAATTTGATATTCACACTTTTAAAAATATTTAATTGAATATGTATTTCATGGTTTTTTGAAATTCACCCCCTCAACTGAAAATAATTTCATAAACATATTTAATAAATATTCGTATAGTTCGCGTTCGCGGCCGAAGCCGCTCAGGTCGGCTAGAATATGTTTATAGAAACTGGCGCAATAGATATACGATACTCGGCGACGCTACTTTTACACTGCTGCTCCTCAGTGTTGGGGTCGGGTTCGCAGGGACTAAGATAGCGGTGCGGTATGAGCGGAGGCATACTTCTTAATATATGTATGGGGCAGTTTATTGAGTATGTGGTAAATTTTGTTTATAAAAATAAAGAAAACAGACCACCTAATTTCAGATAAAAACCTACCAATCATACTTTGGCATAAAACTTCCAGAAAAGAATATATTTGGTGCCCAATATCATCTGTAAATCTTGTGTAGAATAGTTACGTTAAAACGATAATGGAGTCAAAGTGGACGTAAACAGCATCAATTTAGAGTGTGGATGATATGGACTGAGCTTACTAAGAACTGATGACTAGTGACTGTCTTAAACAAGTAAGTGGAAATATTGCAGCCCTGAGTATAGAAAATTTAAAAGCAAAACAAGAATCTCTCCGAAGCTATCCTATAAGAAAAGAAAATAATT
Source organism: Heliconius numata (assembly GCA_016802625.1). Lineage (NCBI taxonomy): Eukaryota > Metazoa > Arthropoda > Insecta > Lepidoptera > Nymphalidae > Heliconius > Heliconius numata. The sequence goes on from JAEBDU010011253.1 coordinate 11,212, forward strand.
TGTTTTTGTTATTAAAAAAATCCACTTTAAACTATTTTGGGACCCAGATACTCAACTACGAAAACTTTTCCACGCAAAATTTACATGTAATTTTTTTTTTATAATTTGGAATTAATAAACTGACTTTTAGTCGTGGATCACAATCATAGGCAGAGTGGCGGCTAACAAGTACTTTGCTCCAACACAGCCGAAGCTTCGGCTGGTTTTTGGCCGAAACAGAAACTTTGGCCGAAATTATGATTTTTGGCGGAAACTGCCCGAAACCGACAAAGCAGACAAAGCGTCTGCTTTGTCTTCTTGCACCTGATGTTGAGTGAAATCAGCGCCATCCACGTCAGGTGATACCAGAGGAGCTATAAGAGTGCGGCATTTAATATGGAGAATAGATGCGCTTTTTAAAGGAACGTATTTCGTACCTGCCTGGAAACACTGCCGCTGGCAGGCCATTCCGTAGTTACGTGGCGCATGGACGAAAGTTAGGTTTAAAGATATTTATTTCTCAAAAAAGACTTTACAATCACTTACATGAGATTTGTGTAATTAATGTTTACAATTTTAAAAAGTCAGTCTTAATACTTGCAAAATATTCTTCATTTTTGCTTCTTCTTGCTTCATTTAACTTAGTACAATAAGGTAGAAATTTATATAATATTAATTACTAGAGGGTAGAAATGTTCTTTTAGTATAAAGTTGTAGTTACAATGAGTGATTTTATAATATTTTTATAGTAACATTTTATATTTGTATTTAGGATAGTTTATGCAATTATATTAAGATAATTTAGATGAAATAAGTATTTAAAGTATAAAGACTTAATACCAGCAAGCCATTATGATAGAAATAATATATAACAAATTTTATAAATATACCGAATAATTTGTATGAATATGTTTCCATAATTTAGTTTTAAAAATATTATGCGAGCTAGCATTTCTTATGTCGTGGGGTAATTTGTTATATAGTAGGGCCCCGTCAAATGTAATGTTTTTCTGGGCAAATTTAGTCCGGACCTTAGGTATAACAAGTAAGCTGCCTCGGCGGGTACTACGATTACATATTTGTGAGTTTTTAATAAAAGATAGATTTGTATGGATGTTACGGTTTATAATTTTTTTAATTAAGATGCATGTGTTGTACGTGTATAATTGCTTAATGTTCATGATTCTTAACTTAGTGTATAATGTTTTTGTAGGAGTAAGATGGTGATAGTGGAATAACATTTTTACTAATTTGTTTTGTTTAATTTGTAATTCATGTAATTTAGTTTTCGATGCGGTTCCCCAAATTTCAATTAAGTAGCTCAAGTAGGATTTTACTAAGGAATTGTAGATGTTGTATCTAAGTTTTATAGGGATGCATCGGGAGACGCTTCGCAATGAGCCCAAGAGGGATGAAAGTTTCTTACTTATATGATTAATTTGGTGAGTCCACGTAAGTTGACTGTCAAACTACAGGCCCAGGTATTTTTCGTGAGACTTTTGTACTATAGTTACATTATTGACTACTAATGGATTATGTGATGGAACTTTTTTATTTTTCTGGTGAAATATAACATAGCACGTTTTTGTAGTGTTTATTGTCAACAAGTTAAATTTGAGCCATTCAGTCAATATATCTAAGTCTTTTTGGGCTTGTATCATAATATCATTAATCTTGGTTCCAAAATAAAAAAGACACGTATCATCTGCATATAAAGTAAGATGTCCCCTCAGGCCCAAAAACGCTATATCATTTACGTAAAGTAAGAATAACAGTGGACCCAGTATAGAACCCTGGCGGACGCCACAAGTGATTGGTAGGATTTTGCTTTGGGTTAGATCTATTTTGACCGATTGATACCTATTACTCAAATAAGATTGCAATAAATTTAGAACTTTGTCCTGGATACCATAGCGTTTACGCTTCCCGAGTAGCAGTTGGTGACAAACGGTATCGAATGCCTTTTTCAGGTCAATGAACATGCCATGCCCAAAGCAATATGTTTTTTATCTAAGTTTATTTTGATTTTATTTATAAGGTCAAGTGTTGCAGCTAGGGTGTTGCTTTTCGCTCTAAAACCGTACTGGCGATCGGAAATAATTTTTTGGCTATCAAGATGCTTCATCAAGCGCTTATAGATTATTTTTTCTAAAATTTTAGCTATCTTAAGACTAGGAGGAAATATTTCATCGACTATGGCTTTATTAAAACAATTGGATAAACTTGGAGCTATTAAATTCGCTACGCGTGTAGTGTTGTGAGTTGGAGATCGCATAGCTTTCATTGTGATTAGAAGAAATATATAGGCACATAAATCACAAAAAAATACTTATTCCAATAACTCACTGTGTATGCAACTTTATAGTGTGAGTAAGCACAGCGCAGCGGTTTCGATGCGAAAACAACTTATATCACAGCTCTTTCGTTATAGGAATATGGAGCTATTTACATCGTGCGTAAGGTTTTATTTTGCAAGACACTAATTTAATATTTTTAGTAAAAATTAACACACGTCTGTTCAGACCACCGTCGACAGACTGACTTTAAAGTTTCACCACTCTACACGCAATATCTCGAAAATTAAGCAGAAAAGGCTGGACGGAATGTTTTAGCACTAGGAAATTTTTTTTTCAACAAAACGCTAGATAGTTCCGTGGTAGATACGTACATATGAACATGCATATATGAAGAAATCTATCTAGTGACTATCATTGCAAGATAAAATATTTTCTTTTAGCTTCGCGTTGCTCATAACAGGCCAAGAAAATCTGAGGACGACGAATATCTAATAGACGAATTCTCGAGGGATTGTGTTAGGTGATGGAACTGACCGCCCAGTTTTGCCTCGTTAGGTACTAGATCGAAGCAATGAATATAATAAATATTTCATTTCCTCGATTGAGAATCGAACCCAAAGCTTGTCGCGTTTACAATCGCACTGGCCCCAAATCGTATAAAAAAATATGTTTGTCGATATATTTTTACAGATTGAGCTCAATAATTTTCTTACCTGACTTAAACGAGTGTAGCAACATAATAATTTTCCGAGTCTAATCTTGTGTGAAAAAGTTGTGAAAATGGCAAAACATAAACATAACATATAATTAAGGATCTTGAATATCTTATTAAAGGTAAGTATGTAAGAGACGGCTGCAATATTTTTTTTATGTGCAATGTTTTCAGATATATAAAAAACATTTCGAATTATTATCCCCCAATATATACCTGAAAAAACAAAAATGTAGTACTCGCACAATATTCAAAAATAATATTAAAATTTAATATTTTTCACTGAAATGGATAGATTTTTTTTTAAATTTCTTGTCTGTCTGTCTGTACGATCACGCTAATCTCTGAAAGTACTGAACCGATTTACGTAAAACTTTCACCAATTTCTAAAGTTTGTTTCATCAAAATCGGTTCATTAAAAAAAAGTTATCGACATTTTAATGAACTCAAAGCATGAGTTTGCCTGCAAATATATAGCAATCCATATCTATACTTATACTTATAATAAATCTGTATTTGTTTGTGATAAATCTGTATATTTTTTTAACCATTGGACATTGCTAATTTTTTCAGCATCTCAATATTTTTTTAAAGTTATACTTTGTCTTGTACCGTGGAAATTAACTAAAAAATAATTAACCAAGAAAAAATAAAAAAACCTTAACAGGAAAACAAATGTTCAAAATTGAAATCCAGCCTCAGCCGTGGAAAATATCTCCTAATATGCCCATAAATATTGAGTAAAAAATTCGGAGTAGTTTTTACTAAAGTCGATATTATAAACGTAAAAACTTAAGAAGATAAGAATAAATCATAGAAATATAAAATAACTGACAGACTGATAGTCCCAGAAGAACACTAAAGACATGATATGGCCGTGAGAATTTCACGACTTTTCCAAATTGCTTCTCAAAACGAACAGGAGCGGTGCCAAACAGTCTTGACCATTTTAATAGTAAAGCTAGGCCATCGTCTACTATCCATCGTCTGTTGTTCATAGTTAAATGAATATAATCCAAATTTCACTAAAATACAAGAAAAATATCAACATTATACATTTTTATGTTAAAAACGACTTTTCAAATTATTTTTAATGGAGAATATTTAAGAAAATACCATCAAAATGCAATGGTTGCGAGTTTGAGCCACAAGGAATCGAGGAATGAATTATTTCCATTTCTCGCTCTGATTGACAAAGTGCAGCGTTGAGTTCCACAACTTAAAATGTCTCGTATTCAGGTGGAAAGAGAAGATTAGAATCTTAATATTAAGATGTTTATGGATATTTTGCTAAACTTGGAAGAAAAAGTGAAACTACAAAAGAAAATGCTATGCACTTACAATATTAAATAGGTATAACCTGTACAAGGACTTTTGATTATACTGAATATAAAATTATTTTCAAGTATAATTGCATTCTAAATCTGATACAGTCTATTTACTTACAAGTTCTGTTTGTTTAGTATCAGTATCTAGATTAGTTAGAATTGTTGGTTACGCATATACCTAACCAATAATAAAAATAATTATACACTACGCAGACTAACATTATTCTACGTAGCGAATATGACTAGGAATCAGAGGCATAGTGAGGATGGGGGGAGGGGGCATCTTCCCCGGGTGCTATTCCCAAAGGGACGCCGAATGGTCCGAAAAATAATCAAATATATGTATTTAATACATATGAAGTTAAATGGGTTCGTCTGGGAGGCGCTGAACAAGTATTTTGCCCCGGGCGCGAGTTAAGCTCGCTACGCCACTGGTAGGAATTGTTATTTGATCTACAAAGTTTGGTGCTCCGTCCTCCTCTCTTTCTACCTCGCTAGGGTTGAAAGGAATCAATCTCAGTAACGTGGTAGCCTTAGAAAAATAATTTGATAACGAGCTACGATAGAAATGAGATAATTTATATCACTAAGCAAATCCAATTTAATCTACATTTACATTGATGATAAAAATTTGTTTATCTCACGTCGGTCGCAAAGGTACATATAAGATGACAATTTAAAAACAAATTGCCTGCAATTATTTCATGATATAAAACATGAAATCACAGTAGGTAGAGAAAATCTAGGGTATATAGTGTATTTTATCGCTGCGTTTTCTGTTTCCCAACTAATTTTAGACATTGCGTATTGAGCGGCGTAACCCAACGCTGCTTGACACTGTTCCATTATTTCTGACGAGTATATCTTGGGAAAGTATCACAATTGTTTTTTGATATTTCTAAAATTTCAGATATATGTAAAAAATAATATAAATAAATATTAATTCTTAGCTTACTTATTCAGTAAAAATAAACTAAAAAAAGGTGAGATGCTTCCCATGTTTACACTCTTGTAACTTTCGTCGCCGCAAGCACGCCTCGAATATTTAACCACGTCCTGCACCTTATGTCTTACACTAAAAAAAAACTAAAAAGACAAATTTTAAAAATCCGCGCTTAAAAACTAACAGTGAAAACACAAGCGATGTCAATTACATTGGGTTAATATTATAAATATTTTTATTTCACATAAATTTATTTATACAGGGTGGAAGCGTCAGCGCTCCTTTTACGAGAACACCATATAGGGTTAAATATTTCAAACCCATACCTAAAGAAATTAATCAAGATGCCCTAACAGTTTAGACGTAGGCTTTTTTTTCATTTCACGATGTTTATCCATACCTGTAAAAGTTAAACAACTTTGAACTTTATCGCCAATACTTACGACTCGATTTCGGAGTGAGGCGTGTGCGACGGTATCCCTTTGATAGGTTTATGTGTGCGTGCGTCGTCCTTAACAATTGGTGTTTTATTTTACAACGACAATTTTATTATTTATTTTGTTTGAAAACAAAAAACTTTTTCATTTTCGGGAAAAAAATATATTTTAAATTGTATTAGACTTTTATAGAGTAGTTTAAAATGTAGTTTCATTTAAAGTGGTGCTCACAAAAACATATTCTATATACATATTTATTTATTGAATTTAATAAAATATGAGAAAAATAATTTTATATTACAGCTTTCATATTACTGCTTATTAATTTTATATTCCAACTTATTACTGCCTATAATTTTTTTTTATATCTTTCATAAATATAGTTGAATTTAATATTTTATAATATCTCAACTGTACTTGAACTTTAACGCAATACTTTATTTGTTTACGTCTCAAGTGAAAGTTTGAAAATATCAATTTCATCAGTAATGATAGTCTCTAAATTGCAACCATTATTTGAATAATGTGAGGGTTGTTCAGCTTCTTATTGAGTAAGCACACGGTGGATCGCGTGTATTTACGCACTTGAAATGTAAAATTAGCCTATATAACGTATCTAATCACCCCATATGGCGTGTCTATTCACCTTTTTCGCGTGGCTCTTCACCTCAAATATTATAAAATTGTGTATGACCAAAGATTTACATCGTCATATCATATCATACATCAATGTTAATAAACTTAAATTATAATTGTACTTACTAATGCTTATGAAAGTTATTTCTGAAGAATCAAATAATAATAAAAACAGTCTTTTATAACTTAATCCAACGTTTATTATATTATAGAAAATATATTTTATCCATATAACAATTCTTTTAACAAAAATTACAATGGTTCTAATGACGACATTCCAATGGTTTATAAACACACAGCAGGGTAGGCAGAGGGAACCTCTTGTTAAGACACTCCGTTCCCCACGTTTCCTTAAGGGGAACGGAGTGTCTTGGCACTGGGTTCCCTGATTGCCTCCGCCTAACCAGTTACGGGTGGGGTACAGTGAGAAACTAAATGTAATTATAATATTTTTAAGTACGTATTTCCTCACACATTTAACTCGTCGCTTTCAACTTTTGTGTGTGTAATTGAAACATGTAATATAAATAAATCAAAATATTATTATGTGTGTAATTGAAGTTTTTAATTTAACTATACGTAATTACCTAAATATATATTATATTGCTAAAAATATAATTTTGTAAATAAATTAATTTTTAACAAAAAGAAAAACCGACTTCTAACAACGAACTAAAAAGTGAAAAATAATTTTACAAAGATTTTATAATTTTGA
>JAEBDU010011266.1:0-11149 GCA_016802625.1 Heliconius numata
ACTTAATTCTGCACGTGGTTCAGCTAATGTAGATGTTAATTCTTCTAGAATCTCCATACGAGCTTTTTTCGCTTGTGTCAAGGCTTCTGTTAGAATTTGCTCCGTAATTCCTTGAATTTTAATATCCATTTGTAGAGCAGTGATCCCGTCTTTTGTTCCAGCAACTTTAAAGTCCATATCACCCAAGTGATCTTCTAATCCTTGAATATCGGTTAAAATCGTATAGTTTTCGCCATCACTGACAAGTCCCATTGCAATCCCAGCAACGGGTGCTTTGATTGGCACACCAGCATCCATCAAGGCTAAAATTCCTGCACAGATACTTGCTTGTGAAGAAGAACCATTTGATTCTAGTACTTCTGATACCACACGGATCATATATGGAAAATCAACTTCATTTGGAATAACTTGTGCCATTGCACGTTCCCCTAGTGCACCATGACCAATTTCACGACGGCCTGGAGATCCAGCACGTCCTGTAGATCCTACAGAAAATTGCGGGAAGTTATAATGATGAATAAATCGTTTGCTGTCTTCAACACCTAATCCATCAATAATTTGATGTTCCCCAAGAGGAGCTAACGTACAGATTGACAACGCTTGTGTTTGTCCACGGGTAAACAGACCTGAACCATGAACACGTGGTAAAATACCAACTTCAGAAGCAAGTGGCCGAATTTCATCTAATTTACGGCCATCAGGACGAATCTTATCAACTGTAATTAATTCACGAACGACATCTTTTTCTAAATCTTCCGCAATTTGTTTGATCTCTTTCGTTAATTGCTCTTCTTCTTCATGACCAGCAAATTTTTCAGCATAAGTCTCTTTCACATGATCTTTGACCGCATCAATGTTCACTTCACGAGCTAGTTTTTCTTCGGTCATCACAGCTTCTTTCATTGAAGCATAATGTGCCGCAAAAACTTCTTCTTTCAAGTCAGGATCAACTTGCAGTAATTTAACTGCCATTTTTTCTTTACCGACTGCCGCAACAATCTCTTCTTGAAACACAACTAGTTCTTTTATTGCTTCAAAACCGAATAATAAAGCACCTAACATATCTTCTTCTGATACTTCTTTCGCACCACTTTCAACCATGTTAATTGCTTTTTTTGTTCCAGCAACAGTTAATTCGATATCTGTTTTTTCAGCTTGTTCAACAGTTGGATTTAATACATATTCGCCATCTACACGACCGACATCAACCCCTGCAATTGGACCATCAAAAGGAATATCTGAAATCGCTAAGGCTAAGGATGAACCAAACATTGCAGCCATCTCAGGTGTACAATCTTGTTCCACGCTCATCACCGTATTTGTGATTTGAACTTCATTACGGAAGCCTTCTGCAAACATCGGACGAATCGGACGGTCAATCAAACGAGCAGTTAGTGTTGCACGTTCACTAGGACGACCTTCACGTTTGATAAAACCGCCTGGAACTTTACCTACTGCATACATTTTTTCTTCATAATTAACAGTTAATGGGAAAAAATCAAAATCTCTTGCATCTTTTGAGGCCACAGCTGCCGTTAAAACTACGGTATCTCCATAACGGACTAAGACAGCACCATTCGCTTGTTTGGCCAATTGTCCAACCTCAACTTGTAACGGACGACCGCCCCAAGTTGTTTTAAATACTTGTTTTTCTGACATAACTTCATTCTCCTTTGCTCTTCGGAAAAGGAAATCGACTACTAAACAAATGAAAAGTAATTAAGTATGGAAACTCTTAGTATCCTTTCATTTGGTTAGTAGATAAAAGTAACTTTTCCAAAGAAATCATATTTTGCAATGCTTTACCTAACTAAAAAACAAGGAAGTGACTGACAAGTTCGTTGTCTTTTTCTTCCGTAAACACGGCGAGACAGAAGCCGCTCTAGTTTGAAACAACTTGAAATCCATCAAAATAGTTTGAATCATTTTGATGAATGCCGGTTTATTTCTTAGAGCGAATCGCTTCTGCCTCAGCTTTTTTGTGATTAACGACGTAATCCTAAACGTTGGATTAATTCGCGGTAACGTTGGATGTCAGTTTTACGCAAGTATGCTAACAAGTTACGGCGATGTCCGATTTTTTTCATTAGTCCACGGTAAGAATGATGATCTTTTTTGTGAACGCGCGCATGTTCATTCAAGTGATTGATATCGGCAGTCAATACAGCAATTTGTACTTCTGGCGAACCAGTATCTCCTTCATGACGAGCGTACTCTTTAATGATTTCGTTTTTCTTTTCTTTTGACATTACCATGTTTTTCACCTCTTCTAATTAATAGTCATCTTATTACTGAGTAATACGTTGGTGATTCGCACAACCAAGTAAAAGACAGTACGTTTCCATACAGATATACTCTACAGGAAACTACTAGGAAATGCAAGAAAAATACAATTTTTCTTAATAAATCCTACCTGTTTTCCCCATGATTCGACAAAACTCTTATAAATCAAGAGAAACTTATTTTCTCAAAAATTTTTTTCGCCATTTTTTTCAAAATTATGATAAACTTAGAAAAGCAAACAACAGTGATACCATCCTTACGACCATACATAATAAGGATATGGTATCCGTATAGCTAAAGGAGGAACCATCCGTGATTACGATGAAGGATATTATCCGTGAGGGAAACCCTACATTAAGAGAAGTAGCTGAAGAAATAGCACTTCCATTATCAGATGAAGATATTCAATTAGGTAAAGATATGATAGAATTTTTAAAAAATAGCCAAGATCCTGAAAAGGCTGAAGAGTTGTCTTTAAGAGGTGGCGTTGGTTTGGCAGCACCTCAATTAGATATTTTAAAAAGAGTCATTGCGGTTCATGTACCTAGTAATGATTTAGAAAATCCTGAACCCACACTGAGTGCGGTAATGTACAATCCAAAAATCATTAGTCACTCCGTTCAAGATGCTTGCCTTGCTGATGGGGAAGGTTGTTTATCTGTCGATCGAGAAGTTCCAGGGTATGTCGTTCGTCACAACAAAATCACTGTGACTTATTTTGATGCTAATGGTGAAAAACATAAAAAACGCTTAAAAAATTATGAAGCAATCGTCGTTCAACATGAGATTGATCATTTAAATGGATTGATGTTCTACGATCACATCAATCAAGAAAACCCATTTGCCTTACAAGATGGTGTCTTAGTCATTAACTAAACGTTACATTCATCAAAAAAAGTTCATCAATCAGAAACAGCACGTTTCAAGATTGATGAACTCTTTTTTTATGTATATTAATTATAAAACGTCCATTTTTTTTAATGCTTTCCAAATACCATCATGATCATTTGTATCCGTCACAAACTTCGCAACATCCTTAATCGACTGCTCTGCATTTCCCATCGCAACACCGACGCCAACTTCACTAAGCATCTCTCGATCATTTTCGCCATCACCAAACGCAATAATATCTGCATGATCGATGCCAACACGTTCCGCCAAATTTAAAAGGGTTGCTGCTTTCGAACCATTTTTAGGGACAATATCAACGCCTTGAGAATGCCAACGTACAAAACGGAACTCTGGAAAATCAGTATCAAATCGGCATTCATCCTCAACACCATAAAAAGCTAGTGCTTGATAAACATCATTTGTTTGATGAAAATCTAAGTCAAGTACTGGTGCTTCGTAATTAATTGTTCGCATTGCTTCAGTCATTTTTTCTAAACCGTGATGATTCGTTTTTTTGACATCATCCAATCCGACATAAGCTAATCCAATCTCTTGTTGGTCGACTAATGTAGAAAAACGATGTAGTTCATCCAGATCCAATAAATTTTGGTAATATTGTTCATGATCTAAAAAGGCGGCTGCACCATTGCAAAGCACATAATTCGTGAAACCTAAGTCAGTGATCACATTTTGAGCCATAAAACGACTACGTCCTGTTGCAATGGTAACTAAGTGTCCTTGAGCTCTTAGCTTTTCTAATGCTTCCCTTGTACTGTCTAGTGGTACTTTATCAGATCCTAAAAGAGTCCCATCAATATCAAATGCAAAAAGTTTTCTTTTCATCAATTCTTATTTCCGCTCGCTTTCTTCACTCGATTCTTAAATAAAAATCAAGACAATGACTAAATTTATTTGTCTTCATCCTCAGTTTTAACATAAAAATCATTATTAATCAATCAGACTTCTTGTACAAGTAATTTTAAGTATTACCCCCAAAAAACAAAAGAGAATAAATACCCCTCCTGACATAGCGAGAAATATTTATTCTACTTGATTAATCTACATAAGTTGTATCTGAATTGTTTAACCACGCATAGCCTAATCCCATGACTAAACCACCACCAATAAAGTTACCAATCAATGCCCAAATCAAGTTGTGGGCAACACTACTCACTGTCATAGCAGCTAATGTTCCATGAGAAGCAAAGTAAGCTAAAGTAAATGCAGGGAAATTGGCGATAACGTGCTCATAACCTAAAAAGGCAAAGATAAAGATTATAAAGATGATCGCAGCCACTCGACCAGCATCATCTTTCATACGCATACTTACTAATACGGCAGTATTTACAACTATATTAGCAAACATTGCCTCAACAAGAATCTGAATCGTCGTTTTTTCTAATTTACCCGTAATTGACGTGAAAAAGAAGCTGTCTTTTGGTAAATCCTGAAAAGGAACAGTCAATGAAATAAGATAACCAAAAACAAGTCCACCAATCAAGTTAAAAAGAATACACGTAATTAAAATTTTCGCTGCAAAAGAAAGGTTGATTTTTTTTCTATACACGCCAACAGTCATATAAAGCATGTTAGATGTTCCTAATTCAGCATTCATGTATAAAATCATAACCAATGACCAACTAAACATAAAGGCATAAAGAATTTTTCCCAATCCATGAACCATGCCTTCTCCTTTAATTGCAATGCCAAATGCAACAGCCGTTCCTAATGTTAGAAACATACATGCTAATATAGCACGAAAAGCATAGCGGGCAAAGCTATTTTGAAATAAGTTCATCTTTTTGTTAATCGATTTGTCAATTAGTTCAAATAACGGTGATACTGGTTTCATTATTTTGCTCCTTTTCAATTTGTTTTCATTATTCATTTTCAAAACAGTCTTTTCTATTTTAAAGACCTTTAAGTAATTTGTCTAGTCCTTTTTTACACAAACATACCACTTTTTTTATTACAAAACAAATGATAATAAAAATTCCAACTATTTTTACTTGAATTATTATTTCGTTCATCACTTGGTTTTTTTATTACAAATTAAAAACTAAACAAAGACTCATAATTAACAAAAATTGAGTTTCAGTTTAGTTAAAGTAAAGTTCGAATTAGCTAAAAAAACGTACTATTTTCTAATTTCACTTATGTTCTGATCATTTTGTCCCCCAAGTTGGACTCACATAAATAATGTATCCTCGATAATAACAAATCAACAAATAAAAGATCAAAATGCTCACGGTAATCACAATAGCTACTCTAGAAATAACTTTCTGCGTCAGCTTAATCCCATACCGCTCATTCCAAGACTGTGCTAATGGTAAAAAACAGATCAAAAATGGACTCAAATATCTTCCACTTACCTCATCAAAAGGTGCTGTAGGTCTGTGGAGGCCAAGATAAAAACCCGCATAAATCCCAATCCAATTTAAAAAGAATGTTAAAACCGCACCATATTTTAATCTTTTATCCCAATCAAACCCTTGTTCACCAACCAGTACAATGAATAACCCCAAAATCCATATAATATTAATCAATTCAGGTAATATAGTTGGCGTAATAGTAAACAGACTCCGTCCTCGTCTCCCTGCTGTTTCCATATTCAAATAGCTGTGAAAAAAAGTTTTTGAGAACTGTACTAAATTAAAAACATCATCTATTTTTTTTACCAAAACAACTAATATTACAGCCACTAGTAAACATAAAGCTATTTTAAAACGTTTATCAATGCGTTTTAAAAAATGACGGATAGGATTAGTAGCCATCGGTAAGAATGGTAAAATAAACAATGAAAAAATATAATTTTTTTTCGCTAAAAAAAGCAATGCTATTGTAAATACAGTGTATAACATACGCTTTGCGCTTACTTGTTTAATTGAATTTAGTCTCGCTAAATTCAAAATATTTACAAAAAAGTAGCAATCGCTATATAAGCAAAAACATCATAACTTGGGCTAGCGATTTTTTGTAAAAACGGAACGGTAAATAACATATACAGAGACCATTTTCCGATTCGACTTGATTTAATAATGAAATACATACATATAGCAAAAAATAACAGATTAAAGAATCGAGCAAAAAAAAGCATCACACCGTAGCTAGGATAGATCAATCGTCCCACAAGTACTCCGATTGCTGAGGGTATATATGCTACAGCAATGTTAGCTGTCGAATTATCATCCCTTAATAAGTGGAATTGGATCCCATCATTCGCCACATCTTTCAATTTAGTGGAATTAAATTTTTTCACATTAAAATCTTTTCTATTGCCTGATATACCAACAGCTTCTAGTTCTAATCCTCTGACCGTATCTTTTTCCATAGATTTTGGCTGCGAACTAGAAAACAGATTATAAACTTTACTCAAATGATAGCCTTCATCCCCATTTGCTAAGGGAAAAGTTAACAAAATCGATAATAGACCAAAAATTAGTATAGTAACGAAATACGTTTTCTCTACATTGAGAATTTTTTCTTTATCTTCAACTAAACTAATCACAAATCGTCTCCTTTTTAGTTTTTAAAATTATAAAACCCATTTTTCTATCTACTACGTTAGCCATAAAAATTCTATCATAAAATCGTTCAAAACCCCACACGCAAAAATATATTTCTTCTATTTTTATAATAAATAATTAACCAATACGAATAAAAAAATCAAATACACCTAAAGAATGATGATTTTTTTAGTATGACTTGTTAAAATAAAGTTAGAAAATTCAATAGTAATACGGGGAATGCTATTGAAAATGTAAGCAATGGGTTGTTTAAAAGAAAGTAGGGGTAAAAATGAAAAAGTCAAAAATCCAAAAACTAACGCAACGAATCACTTCACGTTATACCCGTTTAAAAACTAGCAATCGGCTATTTATTATCATTTGCCTCCTAATTTTTTTACTAAGTGGCGTTTTTTTTAGCAATTTTTTTTTAGTAGATTCAACTTATAAAAAAAAGATGGCTAATTATGATGTACAATTAAAAAATTTAAGTAAAGAAAAAAAAGATATTGAATCTGGAGCTACAAAAATAGAATCGAAATCGTTCGAAAGTTTTTTACAAGAAAAGATGGCTAATCTGAAAGACTACCCACAAAAAGAAGATACCTATAAGATTTCTATTCAAGGGACTGAAAGCACCTTAACACTCAATAGAAATAACCTTTTTGTCTCAGATAATGCCAATCTATTAAACAAGAAAACCCAAACAAAAATTTACGATTTCAACAAACAATTAGCCGCCAGTACTAATGGCGCACAATTAGAAGTGATTACAATCAATAAGTTACCTGATAATGAAGATATCGAATCCTATACTAATAAAGTCTTTAACCAACTTGGAATTGGTGACAAGCAAGAAAACAATGGCGTACTATACTTGATTGCTTTAGAAGACCAAAAATTCCGCTTAGAAGTAGGTTATGGTTTAGAAGGTCTGATTCCTGATAGTACTGCAGATGACATCATTAATGCGGATCAAGTTATTGATGCGTTTAAAGCAACTAATTACGATACCGCAGTTACTTCTGTGGTGGAGCAAGTATTCGCTTTAATGAATACCAAAACAGCTTTAGTAGATTCCCAAATTATCCAAGCTGAAAAACAAAAAAGTGCCACACGTTTTTTCTATTGGAGTATGGGTATTCTGTTAATTATTAGTTTTGTAACAACTCTCTTACTGATTATAGGAGGGATTAGAGCGAGAAGAGAGCTAAAAAAATACTATAACGACTATTGCGAAACACTCAAAAAATTAGCAAATAATAAAGATGAGCAATTCATAGTGAAACAACTCAAATCGACTAATTTTTATTGTATCGTACTAAGTGGAACAAGTTTATTTTTATCAAAATCAAGTATCCAACGTGCGATTACTAGGGGAAATTTGTTGAAAAACCCATTATCTGAAAAGAAAGGTTTTGGTCGTGTCCTAATCGGAGATACCCTCTATTCAAGTGACGGAAGCATCTTGACCACCGTCTATTTGAGTTCTAACTACAATTCTAGTAATTGGTCTGGTGACAGCTCGGATAGTGGAGGTTCTTCTTGGGGATCATTCGGTGGTGGCTCTTCTGGTGGCGGTGGGGCTTCTGGCGGTTGGTAAAAATGAATTGAAAACAGAAAAAAACTTGAATTATCCGCTATTTCAAGGTATACTATTCTTTGTGTAAAATAATGCAGCAGAAAAATAATAGCTTTGTCAACAGTTCATCGCCTCGATAACCGTTGTTTTCAGGTTCAACTGCGTAACCACGGCTGCAAAGGTGAAGGTTGAAGAATGAACTGAACAATTATGAATTTTTCAGAAGATTATTTTACTCCAAAAAACTTATTTTATTGGAGGAATTTTTAATGTCTCGTTATACAGGACCATCATGGAAAATCTCTCGTCGTCTAGGTATCTCTCTATCAGGAACTGGTAAAGAACTAGCACGTCGCCCTTACAAACCAGGACAACACGGACCAAACAGCCGTGGCAAACAATCTGAATATGGTTTGCAATTAACTGAAAAACAAAAACTACGTCATATGTACGGTATGAACGAACGTCAATTCGTTAACTTGTTCGTTAAAGCAAGCAAAATCAAAGAAGGTAAACATGGGGTTAACTTCATGATTTTACTAGAACAACGTTTAGATAATGTTGTTTACCGTTTAGGTCTTGCTACTACTCGTCGTCAAGCACGTCAATTAGTAAACCACGGTCATGTAACTGTAGATGGCAAACGCGTAGATATCCCTTCTTACCACGTTGAAGTTGGTCAAGTGATTTCTATCCGTGAAAAATCTCAAAATATCGTGACAGTTAAAGAAGCTGTTGAAGCAACTGTTGGTCGTCCAGCATTCGTAAGCTTTGACGCTGAAAAATTAGAAGGCAGCTTCTCTCGTTTACCAGAACGCGATGAGTTATACCCTGAAATCGACGAGTCATTAGTCGTTGAATACTACAACCAAAAACTATAAGATTTATTTTCTTAAATCGTATAAAAAACCCGGAAGCAAAACTGTTGGAGTTTTGCTTCCGGGTTTACTTTTGTACAATTCGAAAAACTTCACTGCTTGTTCTGAATTGACTAGTGCTGCAAAAAAAGCAGTCCAAATTCGATGAATCTAAGAAAAATCACAAAAGTAGTTACTTCTACTGTTCTGTAATAGTACCTATTTCGATCATTTATTTTTCTAACGTCAATATCCCATCTTGCATTTTATACACTTTATCACAAAAATCAATCAAGCGTTGATCATGTGTTACCATGATCGTTGCTTTATTTTTTTCTTTCGTTTCTTTAGCTAATATTTTAACGACTTCAAACGCTCGATCAGAATCTAAACTGGCTGTTGGTTCATCTGCTAAAATGATTGAAGGATCGTTATATAATGCACGTGCAATCGCAACACGTTGTCGTTCCCCACCAGAAATCTCACTAGGATACTTCTTCTTTAATTTCGAAATTCCTAGCTGTTCTAGCAAACCATCCGCATAGCCTTTGTCAGTTTTTTCTTTTTTTACCTTATCAACCAAACGAAGTTGTTTTTCAACTGACAAAAAGGGGACTAAATTAGATGCTTGTAAAATAAAACCAATTTCAGAAAAGCGAATAAGCGATCTTTTTTTCTCATTTTCTTTACTAAAGGCCTGCCCATTTATTTTCACTTCTCCAGTAGAAGGCGTTTGAAGACCACCAGCGATTGTCAAAAAAGTACTTTTTCCTGAACCACTAGGGCCAATAACCGCGACAAATTCACCTGCATCTACCGAAAAATTGGTTGGTTTTAATGCTTCAATCTCCATATCACCATCTAAAAATTTCCTATCAACTTCTTGAAATTCAATTGCACTCATCGTATTCCCTCCCTATCCTATCGTTTTCAATGGATCAACTTTGACAACTGTACGTACTGAGAATAATGCACCCAGAACTGCAATCAATAGCATTACAACACCAACTGCTGAAAAGAAGCCCCAATTACTTTGGAAAGGAACGGCCGTCGGTAATATCAACGCTGTCCCAACCGTACCTAAAAGACCAACGGATATACCTATAAAAGCAAGAATAAACGTTTGAACAATTACCGACCAAGAAATGTATTTATTCGATATTCCTTGTGCTTTCATAACACCAAAAATATTCGCTTTTTGCATGGTTAACACATAAATAAAAATACCGATCACAATTGCTGCAATTACGATCAAAAAACCGATCATAAAGCCAAATGTCAGTACTTGCGCACTATAACCAGGCAAATCATTGATGAATGTTTTAATACTATATTTTTCTAAATCACTATCTGTAAGTTTAACCTTTTCTACTTCATGGTCTTGTGCTCGGAAAACAATTGCATTGATACGCGAATTTTCATTTACATCATCTGTTTCAAAGCGAATTTGTTGGAACGCTGCAACGGATATATAAAATACCGGAGCTACATTAAATTTCGCATTTTCAGTAAAACCAACAATTTTCAATTTTTTTTCTGTCCCTGCTAATTTAATAGTATCATTCAGTTTGAATCCATTCTCTTCTTTCAAACTATTATCAACTACCGCTTCATCTTCTGTTTCAAAGGCACGCCCTTCGACAATATTTGGCATTAAGAACTCATCTTTATCGATACCAAAAAAGCTAACATTTATTTTTTCAGTATCTTTACCTTCTGATTGAATTACACCTGCAGTTTGCCCCAAAACAGCCGTTTCTTTCGCCTTAACCTCTTCTTTCGCTTTTAAAGGAATCATCGACATATTTATATTTGTATTTGATTCATCTGATAAAACGATCCCATCCGCTTGCCATTTATCGACCGCTGTTCGATTATCTTGTGCCAACCCATAAGCCAATCCTGTTAAAAAAAAGACGAGATACGAAATCAGAAACATTACACTAATAATCAATGCATAGCGTAATTTTGAATGTTTAATCTCATTCCATGCTAAAAACATTACTTCCACTCCTTACTTATCACTTGAT
>JAEBDU010011285.1:0-17790 GCA_016802625.1 Heliconius numata
TAACAATACAAAGGAGTTCCGCCACTCAACACCTCTAAGATAAGGTGTGGGGGACAGAGTAAGAAAATATTTCAATGATAATATAGATAACTTCTATTCTATATTTATGTGTGATCTTTAAATAATTATCAGCAAAATTTAAATCAAACTAAGACAGAATAGATTAAGGAATTGCTTATGCCTTCTATGAAGATTACTTAAGGCAAACCAGGCATATCGTGATTGATGATACTCGAGTGTCATGCTCAGTAAAGTGAGTGGAAGGCTTTACAGGCGTTTGACGTTAACGTTTAGGTAAAACATGTTTATGAATTTATTATTTAAATTTTGAATTATTAGATACTATTTTTATTTCTTCGCTCTGGTATCCAGGGAACGCATGGTGCAATGTCTCCAGATTTTTTTTCTCTACCTATCCTGCTACAAAGATACAATTTGAAGCTGAAAAAAAACTGATATCAATCTTGAGATTCGCACGACGCGACGGTTCATTAATACGAGGCCGTCGTGACAGTACACTGTCGATACTAATGTGATATTAGTGTGTAGTTTTAGTATATAATTTATCAACTGAAAATGGGGAAAATGGGAAAAGGGACACAAGCGTGTGACTGGAAGCGCGACGAGGTTGTGGGTTCGATGTCCACTTAGGGGAGGGAAAGACTTGATATTTTCGTTTCTACGCTCTGTATTATTTCGACGATGGCCTTCATTTTTCTTTTCTATTATACTAAAATCATTTAAAAGTAAAACATTCTCCTTATTTCTGCAATATTAACTGTGTACACAATGCTCGGCTTCTCTAATGCAATTTTAGTTTCATAGCGGTTAGTTTGTATGCAAAACATGTTTCCTCTACTCTATGATTTATGAATGTCTGTAATTATGAGACAATATTTATCTAATTTAGTTTAAATGCATAAAATAATAGAGTATTAATTAATAAACATTTGGGAGCTGTCTAAGTAAATATACGATAATTATGGATTCAGGCAACTCGTACTCAATGGGAATTAAGGTATGGAAAAATATTTTAGTTTTTCCATTCCATTAAAAGAGAAAGAACTTTAATGGCAATCTCTAAATAGAAACGCAGTGCATAAAATGTGTCATAATAAAAAAAATTAACATTTTCTTATTATTTTTTTTATATCATACAACTCTACCACCAGGTGGCTTTGTGTTTTCTCTGCCCACCCTTAATATTGTAGTTTTCAATGTATAGATATTATTGTTTAGAAAGTAATTCATACTAAATCAAAATAAATAATGAACATGCATGCATGCATGCAACAGCATGAAGCGGTATCCCGCATAAGTTAAGTGTTTGAAATCAACACCGGAATTTTGCCTTCAAGTTAGTTTTTTGTAGTTCAAGGGGCAATTGCGGGCGGGTCGCTAGTTATAAATATTTTACGAGTATCTTAGTTTGCGTCTTAACTCGAAAGACTTCCAGACTTTCTCGATAACTCTTAGCGCTAATACTATTAGGCACAAAGTTAATAACTTTAGTAACATCCATTTAGTAAACTAACCAAGCAACGTTTTCTCACTATCTAATTATGTATAAGAAGATTATATAAAAAGTTATTTAAGAAGTTTAGGTAAAAAGTGTTTTTTATGATAAAACTATACAAAATATGTTAATAATTTTATTAATTATTCTATATTATTATAAAAGAAGCCTATCGCGGCGCAGTGGCGTGCGGCAGGTTCTAGGTTCAATTTCCATTTGAGGAAATGAATTATTTAATATTTTTATAATTATCTTCGCAGTCACTCATCGAAAGTGGCACGATAGGTTATGGCCTCTTACTAGTTAAAAAAAATCAGCTTCACGCTGTACCTCGCGCACAGCAGAGTAGGCAGAGGAACCTCTTATTAAGACACTCCGTTCCCTATTTTCCACCGAATTCTTATTGGCATTCCGGCATTGCGTTGCTCTTACTAATTAATTTAATTATTATAGTAAAATATTATGGCTGGAAACTCCAAATTTGTTTTCTTTGCAGGAAGCCGAATCGAAGCTGGACGATAAGAAATCACAAACTTGCTGTATGCATACCGATCTTGAATTTAGACATGTGGTACGATCAACCCATATTGACAAGAGCATCGAGGCTAAAAGAAAGGTAACGCAATAAATTTAAATTAAATCCACTTCACGCTATATCTTTCACACAGCAGGGTAGGTAGAGGGAACCTATGTAGTTTTTTTTGCGTGTTGGGTGGCGAAACTCAACGCCGCTGTTTGCCTCGACACCAGAGCGAAGAAATGAAAATAGAAATTTAAATAAATATTTTTATTATTCGAGTGGGGATTGAACCCACAACCAGTCGATTTTGCAGTACACTTTGTTCCCCACGACTATATCTTGGTAATCTTATTGTATCTTGGTGACAGAATGAATTTCCACTTTCTAAAAAATTATAGGAGACGCCATCAAAGTAAATATACGTCATAATCTTTCCGTAAACGTAGAGTCAAGATACGTTCTTCACTGCCTCTCCGAATTTAAGTCATTGCGTGTATAATGGAGAAACTTTATGCTAAACTTTGTCTCGCCAAAGCGACATATTTAAAATTCTAATAACTAATGAAAAATCTTTCTACAGGTTATCAGAATGCTTTTTGTAATCATATTGGAGTTTTTCGTCTGCTGGACGCCACTGCACGTTATTAATACAGTAAGTATTAAACAAATTATGTTGAAAATAATAAATAACCAATATTATTAATAGTAAAGTAATAAAATATTTGAATACAAATAAAAAAAAATAAACGTTAAACCCCAAAATTATACACAAACAAAAGCAATAACTAACGCTATTTTCTAGTATCTGTTGCTCGTTTTAATATTATTTATAAAATCCCTAACATATTCACATTGTCAATATATTGAAAATGATAATATAAATCAAAGAATGCAGACAAAAAGTAATTTTCTGAAACATCAAACAAATTGTATTGTATTATATATGTACCTACCCTATAAGCATTGTGAAGGGTACGAAAGTTATTTAGATTAAACGTACATTATTTACAAGAATGTAAGGAGAAATTTATACGCCGTTTAAAGATAAAAACAATAATTCCCATAGTTTCGACTTATTGGATACAGTTATTTCATAATATGAATTGATATAGATTGTTTCGTGAGGTATTCATGAATTGAAACTCCATTTTTAGGGTTCCGTATCTAAAAAAATGGAACCCTTCTAGGATCTCTTTGTTATCCGTCTGTCAAGACCATTTATCTCGATATCGCGTGAAAATATGAAACTGAAATTAATGTCAAATACTCTAGACCATTCTTCGAGCACAAAAAAGGATCTAAATCTAGTCGTGGCGTAGGGGCACAAAGTGTGTCTGTAACACCAATTGGTTGTGGACTCGATCCCCACTCGAGAAAATCAAATATTAATTTAAATTTATTTTTCCATTTCTTCGCTCTGGTGTCGAGGCAAATAGACGGCTATATTAAGTTCCGCCACTCAACACGCAATGAATTCGTTAACACTAGGTCGCCTCCGCCTTTTCTGCTGTCTGCGGGATACAGCGTGAAGCTGATTTAATTTTTGATTTTTAACATAATAATCTGTTATAGCGCGGCAATACCAAAGTGGTGGAACTCAACGTCGCGCTTTGTCTTGCTACCAGAGCGATGACATGAAAATAATTTATTCCCCCGAAAGGAAATCAAACCCACGAATGTATTGCTTAAAGTCATATGTTGTGCCGCTGCGCTACGCCTATCAAAAAGACGTTTAAAAACCAGAATATTATCTATATATATATATACAGGGTGAGTCATATTGAACTTTCCGGTTTTGGAAGGACGTTGCACGAAGAAGGGAAGGAGTAGAAGGGTGGGGATGGTGTCATTAGACGCGCCATGACATGCAGTTTTAGTGTGAGCAATGGCTTGGTCGGGACAACATCGTGCGTTCGTAGTTGAAGAGTTTATTAAAAATGGCGGCTCCGTGATCACAACACAGCGTGCGTTCCGTTTACATTTTGCTATTGGTCGACGTGATCCCATTCCCACTGGACCAACAATCAGAAATTGGGTATCAAATTTTAGAGCAACATCATCAGCATTAAAAACAAGACCACAAGGCCGAATTAGGACGTCAACGTCAGCGGAAAACGTGGATAGAGTGCGGGCTTCAATTCAACAATCCCCTCGGTATTGCGACATGCTTGAAACTTTTCTGAAACCGAAATTGGAGGAATTAACGCAGAATCATGACAACGATAACATCTGGTTCCAACAAGATGGTGCTACAGCCCATACATCCAGGCGTTCAATGGAAATCCTGCGACAAATGTTTCCCGGTCATCTCATTTCTTTGCGAGGTGACGTTGGGTGGCCGCCGAGATCACCTGATTTAACCCCCTGCGATTTCTTTCTCTGGGGTTACCTGAAGGAAAAGGTGTACACGCATCGTCCCCGAACCATCGATGAACTGAAGGCTGCAATCACGGAAGAAATCAATGCTATTCCGCTGAATATGACTCGACGAGTAATGGACAACTTCCGGGAAAGGCTTCAGCAGTGTGTGGTCAATGGAGGTAGACATTTACAGGATATCATTTTTAAAACCAACTAAATTAAAACTGCATGTTATGTGCTTTCAAACAATAAAATAATTTTTACTGCATGTCGCTTTGTTTTTAATACACACCTTATTGAAGTAGTTCGATATGACTCACCCTGTACAATTTTAAGATTTTTTTCGGAACTAGTATACTACCTGTATATGCTAGCTGTAAATTTCATAATTCTAGGTCAACCAGAACTACCCTATTTAATTGTTTTATTAAATTTGATCGTGTCAAAATACGCGTTTTTTGCAATATAAACGGCCATATCTTCTTTTTAAGTATTTTTTTCAGGAAATCACTGGCCCGTAGATATGAGTATATGCTTTGAATTTTAACTCGATATCTCCAAGCGTTCCTAAGACGGCTCTTCACAGACAAACAGAAAAACAGATAGACAGACGGACAACAAAGTGATCTTATGAGGGTTCCTTTTACCTTTTATTTTAATCTTAGATTAAAATATTAATTATGTCATTAGTAGTAATTTCAAATATAAAATAATAATGTAGAAGTGTAAAATTTATTGATTTACATGTATACAAAAATTGAAATTCAAATTGCAGTGAAGCACTTGTAAATAATTAAGCGTCAGCACTTTCTACAACTTGAACTTTTTCCACATCAGCTCCTGCAAAACTGTCTTCCTCTTTAACAGCAATTGATTCGGGATCCCAGTCGAAGTTGACGCCACTGACTTCGGACAACCAATCGTGGTAATGTCCAGGACGGACGTAACCTAAAAATGAAGGTATTATTATAAATTTAAATTTTATATATTTAAAGTATTATTCCACATTGAAGATAGACAAATAATATTCATTTTTATTCTCATAATAATAACTGATGATAATAATAAATATCTAGATAACAGAAAATTGTAAATTTCTCTCTACATAGAAAAATTTGAACTGCTATAATTACTTTGGCTTGAACCATTTCTATGAGGCACGGGTTTGACTTTTGCTACGTTCGAAAATTTATTCGTTTTCTAAAATACTTCTCCTGTAAATGGTATAAATATAAAACATTACCTGATGGCGAGTGTGCTTCACAGCCAGATCCAGATGCGAAAGAAGCTAACCCTACTAAAGTAGGTTTTCCATCAACGTCGTCTACTACAAGGGGAGCACCGCTGTCACCCTGTGAAATACATATAAGTTCATTTTACCCATCAGAAAAGTGAACTGATTATTTGTTTGTGTTAAGTAAGTAAGAATATGTATTTATTATCTATATATATAAAATCGAAAGGTCACTCACTCATCACGAAATTTCAGAAACTACAAGTGCTAGGAATCTCAAATTTTGCATAGGAGTTACTTATAGGACGTAGGTGCTCGCTAAGACGGGAATTTGCAATATTCGACTTCTAAGGGGTTGTTTTTGGGGTCGAAAGTTTGTATGAAACTTCGTTACTACAAATGCTAGGAGTCTCAAATTTTGCATAGACGTCACTAGGACGTAGTCATGGAGACAGAAATTAATAATAACATAGTTCACGCGGGTGAAACCGCGAGCGGGCCGCTAGTATAGTATATATGTATTTATATTTAGATGTTATAATATATTATTTATTTTGTATAACTATATTTATGTTTATTTACTTATGTGTATGTCATGCCTAATTATTTATATTTTATATTTATTAAAAATTCAAATTCAAATTCAAAATTTTCTTTATTCAAATAAACTATAAAAGCACTTTAGAATCGTCGAATGTACATGTCAACAAAAAGCTACCACCGGTACGGAAGGCAGTTCTGCTGAGAAGAGCCGGCAAGAAACTCAACAGTTGCTCTTTTCAAAGTGAATGGTATATTTTACTATTACATTAGCTGGCAGCTATCCTGCATTACATTCAATAGACATTAATTCCATACATGCTTATCTTCTAGATATTCTTGAACAGTGTAATACGCTTTACTTGTTAGAATTTTTTTTACAGATATTTTATTAACTTTTTGGAGGCGAAAACTTGGTGTAACAAGCTTATCTTTATTTCTCGTTCCTATCGTATGACTGTCTCTATTTTTTTTATGACAATGTATATTTTGTCGTACAAAGAGAATATTATAATATACAAATTGGGAAGCAACTGTAATAATACCTGCATCTTTGAAAACATTTCGCAGAGAATCTCGAGCTCTGAGATTATAAATATATCTCACGGCTCTTTTTTGGAGAATAAATATTGAATTGATATCTGAAGCACTGCCCCATAGCAGCATTCCATAAGATAAAATACTATGAAAATAGCTAAAGTAGACTAGTCGGGCAGTTTCAACGTCCGTCATTTGTCTTACTTTCTTAATTGCGAACGCGGCAGAGCTGAGTTTATTCGCAAGTGCTTCCAGATGAGCGTTCCACTGGAGTTTGGAATTATTACTATTAGTTTTATTTTATTATTTATTTTGTTTTTGTCTTTCTCAATTTCCCTGCACTATCTTGTCTTTCCTGCTACTTTGTCTTTCCCGCAGATAGATAGACTCTTCCAGTCAGTCCACTTCCACGGGTTGACTGGATCTTTTCTAGAGATAAATCCACCGTTGTGTATGTCTTTATGTAATGTATGTATATATGTATGTGTTAATTTGGTGCAATAAAGAATCTTATAAGTCAGTTAAATTACAGAAACTTATGAGTTTCTGTAATCTCTTCTGTAAGTTATGATTTCTACGTGCAAATCAAGTTAAATCCAAGAAAGAAATACTTACGTCGCATGGAGCTTGACTGGTTACGTTGTAAGCCATCGAGCAGATAGTAGAGTCGGCTACAATGGGAGAGTTGAATAAGTCGGCTCTGCACTCCTGGTTGGACATACCAACGACGTACACCCAGTTAAGGACCTCGGGGTATTCACCTATAGAAGTATAATAAAAAAATATAATAATATTTTTTAAATGTAAGAGGATGTTTTTAAATATTTTTTTATGCAATCCATGTCTCCAGGATTCGGCGGAAAGAGGAGAGCGGAATGTCTTAGCACTCCCTTCCTCTGCCTATACTGCTACTTGCGGTATACAGCGTTTCACAAACACCGCTCACTTGTTTTGCATTGAAGCGGAGTGCGGCCGATTTTTGCCGTTGCTGTCGGAATTATGGAAGAATCCCTTGGTTCTCGTAGCTCCGACCGGTGGCAGTCGAGGAGGAGCTCCGTGAGGTTTTAGTGGCTCACATCTGCCGGCCTGCTGCAGTAAAAGCATGTTCTCACGATAAGAATGGTCTAAGAATCATTCTACGTACCACCACGCCAGAATGTCGCGTTCAAGCCCCATCCGGCAACGCGCAAGAGAACGTCACCGTAATTAGCATTTTTCTGTGCACTGGCTTGAATCCTCAAGGGTTGAAGGTTAGCTAGAATTATAAATTGTATATATTATATTACATCTATATTATTAGAACTTATTTTTTAACCATAATTAATGTTAAAGTATGTTATATGAGGAATTAATTTAGTTTGTTATTTGAATTTGCTACTGGAAATGTTGTCATCGTTTTATTTACTACTAGCGGACGCGCGCAGCTTCGCTTGCATATTGCACCCTTATGGGTGAATTCTAATAAGCCACGAAACACGTGTTAAATTAAATATTTTTAAGAGTCTGAATTTCAAATTTTATAAAAATCGGTGCTGATTTAATTTTTTTTCCATACAAACTTGCAACCACTATTTCATCCCTTTAGGGTTAAAATTTAATAAAATCCAGATTACAAAAATAAACATCTGTCCAAATTTCACGTTTCTATCATCAATGTGTAGTAAAGCTTATTACACTGTTCAAGAATATTTAGAGGACAAACATGTATAGAATTAATGTCTATTGAATGTAATGCAGGATAGCTGCCACCTAATGTAATAGATTGTACCATTGATTTTGAAAAGAGCAACTGTTGAGTTTCTTGCCGGCTCTTCTCAGCAGAACTGCCTTCCGAACCGGTGGTAGCTTTTTGTTCATATGTTCATTCGACGATTCAAAAGTGCTTATAATAACTGCCTATTTGAATAAAGAATATTTTGAATTTGAATTGAATTTGAATGGTTACACAGCCGCATCATACTTACCTCAGTCAGTGGGAACATGTCCTTTTATATATATATATATATATATATATATATATAGATTATTACTGTGTCTATAATCTTTATAAACCAATTAATAGATGTTATTTTTGTTAATTTTTTGTCAGTATAAATTCAGGGGTGGGCTCGGATTATGATCCGATAAATATCCCCTCCTCCAATAAATGTACAATGATTGGGTTCTTTATATGACCAAAAAATAATTATAAGATTGATTATAAATAGAAATGATTGATTACAAATTTTAAGTAATAAAAGGATAAAAAAACAATATTTACCAGAGTATTCCAGGAAGCGGTTGAACTTGAGAAGACTGATGTCGTTGACTTGTAACATCGCTCCTGGGATGAAGCTTGGTGGATGGTAGAAGTCTGTAGTCTCAAAAATTGCTTTTGGAGTAAGGTGAGAGACTGATCCAGCACGAATAATAATAGAGACCCGACTGTAAAATAAAATATTTTTGAGAAATTTTTAGAACTTGATATCAATGTATGATATGTGTAAATGTAAATCAACAACACGTAAATGAAAATAAAAAACAAAACATTCTTTATTCAATTACGTCAAGTTAGACTTGATTCAAAAATGCCTGTCATGTCATAGAAATATCAGTAGTTTCAGTAGTAAGTATTAAAGGGTAATTTAACATTACCCTATATTCTGGCCTGGTTAGGTCACTCCGTACCTCAGTTTCTGTCCAATCGAGACATTGCGGGTTATGTAATAGAACTCAGGCCTTCTTTTGTCTTTTTATTTGAGTGAGGAAATGAAAATAATTCATTAGCCCAATCAAACGAGAATCAAACTTACAACTGTCGCGTTTACAGTGAGATGAAAAAAAATCGTACAAGTTCTAGTCGGACTCGCTTACCGAGAGTCACGAACAAAAATTGGAGATCTCGAGCGTTTTCTGAAATTTAAGTTTAGCTTAGCAGGAGCTTATGAAAGGCCATCTAGGCCATCTAGCCCAAGACTCCAGACCTACCTTTTAGCAAAGCTGAAATTTTCAGGACTATTAGTCTAATATGTAGTTAACAGTATGCCTACTCACGAACTTGGAAGTGGGGCCGTTTCAGAGGCAGCGCCAAATAACGAATTGAGCCATCGGATTGGTGTGGGTGCTTATGAGGGATCTTGAAATAGTTGGTAAATAATATATTTAAAATTAAAGCTCGGTCAAGGAAGGACCCTATTAATTTTGATTTGTGTCGTGTCGTGTCGAAATTCGCGTTTTTGATATATAAACCGCCATATCTTTTTTGTAAGAAAATGTGGAAATATGATTTTTACAGGAAATAAAGGGACTGTAAATATGAGTATATGGTTTGAATTGCAATACGCTGCGTGTGAGTTGAGTAGAGAAAGGAAAAGAGAATAAGACATTTCGAGTAGGAGTCGGATTAAGACACGTTTCCGTCTCACTAAGCGACAATAGCATATAACTTTCGTACACGTATGGGTGAATATTGACATAATTTTCTATTATACTTACATTGTGGTACAGTGACCAGCAGTTAAGCCCCACTCGTGATGAATGATAGAACCGGTACAAGACGTCACCCCACCATCATTAGTTGTCATACGTAAAGCTATTGCATACGGGAACTCGCCTTCGTTTGCGTCCCATCCTGAGACGATCCTGCCGGAGCTCACTGTTGGGATAGAATAGAAGAAGATTTTTCTTTATTATTGTTTACTGATTTTGACTGAGCTTTTGATATATTTCATACTAGTTAAGTACCGCAAGGAAGTAAAGAAGGGGTAGGACACTTATATAATTTATTTGTCTAAAGTTAAAACTTGTAATAGTTTGAGGTATTAAGTTATCTATCTGTTATGTTATTATTACATATATTATTTAAAGTTTTTTTTGAGTATTATGTAAAATTACTCTTTAAATATATATATTATGTAATTGCGTTATGTAATTTTAAATTTTTAACTCCCTACGAAAATGTGGTGTTGTACCTCTTGTACCGATGAACCAATTTTAATTTCTTTTTGTGTAAAAGGCGACATAACCGAGATTGTTCTTAGCAATGTATCGAAAAATCATGTCAGCCATTTGAAGATTATAAGATCAGAGATCATAAGATCGCTTTTCTAAACTTTTTATAGCATATATATTATGCAATCTTTATTTATTGTTATAATATAAGTTTACTGCACAAGAATTCTTTAATTCCCTCTAAGCTCTATCTATTTTGTTAGGCTACAATATAAAAATCACATCTAATTAGTAACGTGCTTTGAAAACTATTGTTACCTCTAATATCAGCGAGGTCCGCACTTGGGGCTGCAGATGCCTGAAAGATAAATTTTATCATTAAATTACTCTGTTAATTACTACGTCCATAGACGAACTTGGACGGCTTCCACGCGGCTCGGGTACTAATCCTACAGACTTTGTTTTCTTAATAAGTTTTTTTTCCTAAGTGTGGATTAATACTGAGGCGTATCCACTTGCTGACATCACCGCCGAGACCTGTGCCCGCGCTTTCGTCGCTGGGTCTCTCGGTTCGGGTGCCCCTAGAAGATAACGACAGACAGGGGCCGCCAGTTCGAGTGCGCGCTCTTTCGCACCCTGGCAGCGGTGCTGGGTGTGCAGCACCGCCCCACTACAGCCTACCATCCTGCCTGCAATGGCATGGTGGAACGTCTCCATCGTCAAATGAAGGCGGCCATAATGTGCCACTCCACTTCATCCTGGACAGAGGTTCTAACCCTGGTGCTGCTGGGCATCCGCAGCGCCTGGAAAGACGACGTAAAGGCAGAGCTCGTCTACGGAGAACCCCTTCGCCTTCCTGGTGAATTTTTGAAGCTAACCACGATGCTATGGATTTCGCAGCACGTCTACGGGTTCACATAGCTAGACTAACTCCAAAACCTGCCAGCAGTCACGAAACGAGGACCTTTTATATTCCGAAGGACCTGGCAACAGCAAAGTACGTTTTCCTTCGTCAAGATGCTGTTAGACGGTCGCTTGAGCCTCCATATACAGGCCCCTACAAGGTGTTGGAACGCTCGGCGAAGACAATCAGGCTAGCTTCGCGAGACAGAGACGTCACAGTGTCCATCGATCGGGTCAAACCTGCCTACATAGCGGCAGACAGCCCTGTAGATGAATCAAGGAAGTTCTGTATTACCTCCCGTAGACGAGACGGCATCAGAGCAAGCCCAGAATCATCACCACCTGATAACAACAGGGAGAAGAAGACGCGTTCCGGTAGAGTAGTTCGTTTCCCGGACTACTATCGACCTTAGCGAGCTTCGGTCTCAGGGGGGGTGTAGTGTGGCGATCGTTCTCCACACGCTTTGTTTATTTTTTATTTAATAATTTTGTATATGCGGGCGAAATCCGGGTGCGCGCGCCTAGCGAGCAATACGACTTTCGCTTGACCGTACCAGCGACAGCTGATTTTTTGTTTTCGCGGAACCGGTTACCGCCCCGATCGGCAGCCGCGCCGCCGTCGAGAGCTCGCTCGCCGGGCTGCTAATTTAGTGTGCTTTCCTCACGACTCGGGGCAACCGCACGCCTGATTTCGTTCCGCGCTATTAGTACTTACGCATATCCTATACGCTCCGCAATACTTTATAAGTGTTAAGAAAATCAAAACGTCCAGAGCTGGATGAGCGCGTACTAACACAGATTTTGGAAGGCCCAAGAAGATAAACAAATGCATAAGCCAACTAGTTTTGTTATACATGACTTAATGCTGCGATACTATCTCGGCACAATCTTACTTTGGGTAGGTTTAGTTAGTACACATATGCTTTAACTTAACTTTATTTTTGATACTTTGCAGTATATGACTTTGCATTAAGAATATATATTTTAGATTTTTAAAGTACACTGTTATTTAAAGATGTACAATAAAATGTAATTGTATGTACTTATAAACTTAAAGGTAATTCGACGCCGATATTTCAATGATTATGAGATGCTTATCTATAGAAAGTACATTGTCATAAAAAAATAGCGACAGTCATACAATAAGAACGAGAAATAAAGATAAGCTTGTTACACCAAGTTTTCGCCTCCAAAAAGTTAATAAATCCTTTATGGGTCTGAGTATACGTGTACATAATAAAATTCCGCAGAGTATTCTTAGTTTGCCACTACAAAAATTTAAAATATCTGTAAAAAAATTCTAACAAGTAAAGCGTATTACACAGTTCAAGAATATCTAGAGGATAAGCATGTATGGAATTAATGTCTATTGAATGTAATGCAGGATAGCTGCCAGCAAATGTAATAGTAAAGTATACCATTGACTTTGAAAAGAGCAACTGTTGAGTTTCTTGCCGGCTCTTCTCAGCAGAACTGCCTTCCGAACCGGTGGTAGCTTTTTGTTGACATGTACATTCGACGATTCAAAAGTGCTTTTATAGTTTATTTGAATAAAGAAAATTTTGAATTTGAATTTGAATTATTCTAGTTAAAGTAAAAAATAGTATATAGGTGAGGACCCTCAGGAACACCGAATATAAAAACGTTGATAAACCATATATAATACTCGATCCATACCATGTCTAAAAATAAATGAATAGGTTAAATATGGCTAAAACCATTGCAGCAAGGTAGCTAACATATTGTGAAACTTTATTTTCGTACAAGTACATTGTGAACAGTATATCGAAAGTTTTTTAAAAAAGATAATTCTTAATGAACCTATTTGTTAAGCTAAATAATTTTTTGGACTTCCACATAAGACTATCTCATAGGTAAGTAAATTTATTCTTTTTTTCTCCACGCTCCAGTTCTAACAAATTCGGGGGGACAGCGGAGCACGAAATGGAACTCTAGTATTTAGTTATAATATATGAACAAACTAACTGCCTTAGTAGGTAAGGCGTTGGACACAACACGAAGCTAAAATTTATTTTTTTGAACCAGAAATCTGTAACTGTGCTATCAAATTATTATTATTTTTATAAGGATATAATTAATCCCTTTAGTAATCGAAAATTAATAAGATAATGTATATCAGTGTGTATGTGTGTTATCATATTTTACAGATTTAAAACAAGATTGATGTATTACATTTATAAACTACTAGCGACCCTCTTGCGACTTCGCCCGGTTTTACTACTGGATTATTCATATACTGTATGTTTGCAAAGCACTTAAGATAATGTGAAAATTAATTAAACCCTAATGTAACCCGCATTTTCGTATTTTCAATAAGGATTTTCCAATTGTTTTACACAGCAAGGATTTTTTAGTAGGTACCGTAATTTTAAATCTGTGCTACTAATCTTTTCAAGTACTTATTAAAATATATTTAAATGACTATTTTTAGATAGTTAAATGACTATTTTTAAACGGAAGAAATTATAAACAAAAACCTACCTACTAATAACTACTACAAAAAATATGAAACCAAATATATCGCGCTGAAATAATACATTCAACTCCAATTATCCAATACGTGCAAACGCATCTAATTCTTCGTTGCTATAGAGGCAGGCGGGTTTTTTTTTCGAGCTTGTGGTTAATGCTGAAGAGGATATTCTGTCCCTGATGAAAAGCAAGCACTACGTGGCTGCCTGTGAGGAAAACTAAATAGAATGCATCGGCCGGGAATCGAACCCGGGCCGCCCGCGTGGCAGGCGAGCATTTTACCACTGAACCACCGATGCGTGTAAGGCAGGCGGGCGCGGCGGACGCATGGCGAGTGGCGAGCCGTTTCGCAGCAAGGATTTTTTGATATTGTAACAACTTCTAAAGTACTTATTAAAATGAAAAACAGTAAAAGACAGTTTTGATCTACATTAAATGGCCAACGTAACTGATATACTTATTTATATGCTGAGAGTAAGGGATAAGTGAAACTTGAGTAACATACAGCTGATGTGTCAACAATTAAATGCGTTTTTCTGTAAAACTATTCGCAATTTCGAAATAGTGTTAAAAGAAAATTTTATCTTCGTTTAACGTAGAAAATTAATAAAGTATTTTAAAGGATAAGGATTAATACCATTATGGAAAAATATGACTCACAATAAAAAATATATTGTAATTATTATTTTTAGACAGAAAAATGATCACTACACGTTATTCTTAAAAGATACGAATATGCTGTCGCGGACTTTTTTGTAGATCTTATTAAGAGGAACAATACTTCAGTACATTTTTTTCATGTAGTACTTACCATTAAAGCTGCGCATGCGCGAAAGTGTCTCAACGGGTAGGACTTTATACACATTTATCGTATTTATGTTAATTTACATAAGAATGTACAAATAATAAACTATATATAAACCTTCTATGAAAAATATTCGACCTAATGGTGAAAACCGCATCAAAATCCGTTGGGTGGTTTAGAAGAAGAAGAGTTAGAAACAACAGACAGACACGAAAAGCGACTTTGTTTTATAAGATATAGGATAGGATTACTAACGGAGATAAGAGGTTTTTCCGCTGATGTATTAGTACATTTTGTCAATATTGTTTTAAATATTTATGTTTTAGTTTCAAGGACTTTAATTAAGAATATATAAATTTCATAATAATAAGCGACCCGTAATAATCCGGCGTTGAGTTTCACCTCAACACACAATATGTTGAAAATTAGGCAAGAAGTGTGTCTTCGCTAAAAGCGAAATGCTACAATTTTTTTCCGTTGCTTAGATTTTTTTGCTTGACTCTGTAAACTGCACATAGCAGGGTAGGCAGAGGGAACCTTATAGTGTTAAGACATTCCTTTTCTATTAAAACAATTCAGTTTCCCATTTTCCGCCCAAGTCTAGAGGTTTGCGTGTTGAGTGGCGGAACTTAACGCCGTCGTTATCAGAGCGAGGAAATGAAACATACTAAATATTTGACTTCATCAAGTGACGTTCTAATAACCTATTGCGGCACGGGGGCACTAGCTTGTAATTAAACGCGATGGTTGTGGGCTCCATTCCCACGACCACATTCGTCACATACAATGCCTCAAGAATTAGGCGGAAAGCGGAGAACGGAAGTGTCTTAATAGCGAACGGAGTGTCTTAACACTAGGTTCCCATTTTGCCCCTGCTTACTATGCTAAGTGTAGATAAAAAATAGTACGAGTACATTTCAAAGCGTAGACAGACCAGGACTCGATGATAGTAATGAATTAGATTTTACAACGTTCATATAGAAAATGAAGAAAAAATGTAAATACTAAATATATAGTTTTATGAATTTAAAAAATCAGTTTTCAGCAAATGTTTCCACCACCTCTTCAAACCACCTCTCCGCCATATTTCATTTTCAATGTTATTTCCGAGATATTGTATTTTAAGTGTCAGAACCATGATAACATACCATTGATTTTGAAAAGAGCAACTGTTGAGTTTCTTGCCGGCTCTTCTCAGCAGAACTGCCTTCCGAACCGGTGGTAGCTTTTTGTTCATATGTTCATTCGACGATTCAAAAGTGCTTATAATCATTGCCTATT
Organism: Heliconius numata; assembly: GCA_016802625.1. Classification (NCBI taxonomy): domain Eukaryota; kingdom Metazoa; phylum Arthropoda; class Insecta; order Lepidoptera; family Nymphalidae; genus Heliconius; species Heliconius numata. The sequence goes on from JAEBDU010011285.1 coordinate 16,121, forward strand.
TGAATAAAGAATATTTTGAATTTAAATTTGAGAACTCATCGTAATTCTCCGGGTGAGGATCGAACCTACAACAATCGTCAAATGCTCGAAATTCTACTGACTCAGGACTCGCTTTTTAAAGTTTGGTCAAAAAAAAATGAAACCCTTATAGAACCTTTGTTGCCTGTCTTTTGGCCTGTCAAGGCCATTTATCTCAAGACCACGTTAAGATATCAAACTGAAATTAATATCAAAGGTCCAGGTCTACAGCAAAGAAAAAATTAAGCTTTTTAGGTCATCTCAATCATAAGATACCAGCATTTATGCATCGTTTTGTATGAAATTCCGCCGTAACCTAAACCTACAGGGTCCAGTGTACTTGTAGTTATAATTGAGAACTTACAATACTAACAAAGGAGAAAGTCCGAAAAGTAAAAAATACATATATTTCACAGAAAAAAACATTACAAACTTATATTTGTAGTCCATATCATACAAAATGAGTATTACGCTCGCAAACTTTGATTGCATAAGATTAGGCAAGAAGCTTAAAGTTGCAAAACAAATAAAGGAAAATATGTTTATATTACTAGTAACAAATATTCCAAACTTATATTTATGCTTTATAATTTTATTTCATTTCATACAAAATCAGCAACATTTCTTACAAAATGAGTGACTTTTACAGGTACCGGAACTACAATCCTGGAATTGGTACCAAAATTAGGTGTGCGAGTACGATTACGCTTCGCACTTGACCGATATTCTTTATTTCAAATAGGTATGACAACAAAGAATATAACGAAACAAATCTATAAAACAATAATTTAAAAATATTTTGGATATGACCAACCAGATCAAGATATTCCGTTTTCTGGTTTTTTATCTAAGTTCAAGACACCACGTGAGCCCGAAAAAAGCAAATATATGAAATAATAATAATTAAACTTACCCCAACGGCTAAAAGGAATGCAATAGCTAGCATCATCTTTGCTATGAATACTAAATTTGATCAAGAGTTCCCTATTTTATTGAATTTTGAATGATAACGAAATTGATTACGCGACACATTATCACTTAATTATTCATTTCTGTCTCTCTGTCTAGATTATTAATTTATTGATTGATATACTTCTACTTCCCATCTTTAATTTACAGTTCAGAGAGTAATGTATTCTAATTTGATCAGGGCTGCCAATGCTCATCATAGTTTATTACTTCAACAGTTCAGAATGTGGAAGAAATTCGCGTTCTTTATCACTACTGATATGATCCTTTATTATTGATTCATCTAAATCATTTACAGTAGAAACTCGATTATCTGGCCCTCGGTTATACAGATTCGCGATTATCCGGACTATAAATTATAATAGACATATAGCAATTTTGTGCTACATACGCACAAAACTAGCTTTTCATTATAGATCGGATTATACGGATTTTCGATTATCCGAATGACCAACGACAGCAATTAGTCCGGTTAATCGAGTTTCTATTGTAACTTTATAACAGTAATAAACACAAAAAATTATAAAGTTGTTGGCAAAAGGTAAATTTATCTCATTATATCTTAAAACATTGGTAAGTGAAGGAATGTAGAAAAATATAGTTTTTCTTTATTGTTTACTAATTCAAGATTAAAATATATTTTAGTTACAAAAATATTGAATATGAAAATATAAATAAGAATT
>JAEBDU010011300.1:0-14006 GCA_016802625.1 Heliconius numata
TTTGATTTCAAACATTGGCGTAGCGAGCTTAACTCGGGCCCGGGGCACGATGCCCCCTTGACTACCCCCCCCCCCCTCACTACGCCATTGATTTCAAACACATTGAATAAATTTACTTATATTATATTTTACAGATTTTGATCAAAATTATCGCTACATACCCTAAAAAAGTAGTTTCATTTACAAACACAATTTATTTACCCATATATTATACAAACAAAATGTAACAAAACGAAATGTTTATTATGTATCAAAAGAACGCATCTAGTGACCCGAATACCGATGATATCAACAATTCCACACCGACACACAAACTGACCTTGAAGGAGTTGCACGCCTCTACGATCTTCTGTTGCCAAAGCATTAGACGGCACAACGAGACAGACGGAAGCAAAAAAATATATATTAAATAAAGAAAAACAGTGGAAATAATAAAATGGAAAACGCCAAAGATGGAAAATTATAAAACGATGTAAAGAAATTGAGGAAAAAATGTGCTTTACGTGAATTGGGAAAAATTTTAAATTCATCGTGGATGTGTACTTATTCATTGTTTGATGTTTTTAGTTTCGGGACTTTCCTTCGGACGCTGTTATCTTTAGAAGTCTAAGACTATTAAGCACCGTCTTTGGATTGTGGGTTCAATGCCTGTTCGGAATGATAACAGTTATTACAAACACTGATGTTATTATAGGTTTAAGGACAAATACCGTGTAGTGTTTTGTATATACATATATGTTATTTATAATGACGAATTATTTATTTTTCTTAGTATTAAAAAGTGTTAAAATAATCATTTTTAATATAGAAAATTTTGATAGACACTCCATACAACTTTAATATATTTAAACATATTATTATTATGAACAAGCACAAAATCCACACTTCAAAAAAAACGAATGGACATTATTTATTAATGACAATTAATGACATTATCTTTTTACAAGAATTATTTTAAATGAAAATTCGTATGTGAAAGGAAATAAGCCATAACATGCATACAACCCCACTAACTTACTTTTGTCCGAGACGCCGCCGCATTTAATGAACGAATGAACCCAAGTTAGGTAGGGATCGGGGTAACAGATAAAAAATATATTAGTATTCAAATAATAATAATCATACACAAATAAAAAAAAAACAACTTAAATATAATAAATAATTTACTAAATAACCAATATATTCCCGCATGCATAACTATGTCAAGCTTAAGCTTATGACAGCCCCATTAGCCTTTATAAAAAAAAAATAGTAAAACATTTAAAACAAACATACCTACATACCAACAATTCTAACATTCTAACTTTTAAATATAAAATAGTAAAAATATAAAATGTGTGTTAAATTTTAAAAACTAAATGTGTAAAGTTGTATTTTTATTAATAACATTTTAAAATATGTTTTTTTCATTTTTACACATTTAGCTTATAAAAAATTCGAAGACTACAAATTTATTAAATTCGAAAGTCGTTCTAAAAACCATACAAACCATAGATTGCTAATACATATATTTTTATAGTACTATTTATTCATGTTTAAATACTCAATGATAAATTATATATTGAAAATTAAAAAAATATATTAAAATCCAATTTTACATTCATTTCAATATTACTCAGTATATAAATTATGAAAAGACCCCTAATTACTTAAATGACCTAATTTTTCAATACAAAATAAATGAGGTAAAGTTTAATGGTTAGACACATATCATCGTCCCTAATTGCGTTATAATAGCCTAAAGTATGACAAAGCTAAATTGTTTACTTATCTTCTAAATAGAATTCCTTGCTTTATATATACATATTTACGAGTTTTAGTTTGATATTCAATAACAAATTAATAATTCAAAAATAATTATTTAAATTTTCAAAATATCTAAAATCTCTCCATCATTCTAGAATCTTTAAAGTATCGAACCCACGGAACAAGTGACCTAACTCAAAAACTTGTTATTGTCATCAGTATTGATACCTTCCTCAAGCATGATGAGTTGATGCTGTCATCAAGCTATCAAGGCAGAAGAAGTATACAGAGATCATAGGCATCCAACATTCCATTCTCTGGCTACCACACTAGAGATAAATTGTGAAACTAAACATTACTAAGTAAGACTTAGGCCTTTTATTTAAAATTGTAAGCTAGATCACTATTTTCTAAATGCCATACATATATTAAATAATATTTATCTACAAGAAAGATATATAATCTCACCTTATTAGAACTGAATATGGACAGCAGTCCACCCCTCTTCTTGACCCTGTTCCCGGAGACGGTGCCGCGCGCCGCCGTTAGGTGGTTGTGGGTGTGGTGGGGCGCCGCGGCGTCCGTCGCGTCCGCTCCCGTCGCCGGCTCGTAGCGGAAGTCCTCGGGGGGCACGAATCCGGATTTGTACCTTTCTATTACTAGTAGTGTGTCCTGGAAATTATAATGGGGATTCTTAGTTCTCTTCTGAAGCCAGTCGTGGCGCAAGTGTGACTGTAAACGCGACGAATGGTGGGTTCTCTCCCCACTCAAGGAAATTAAATATTCATTTAAATTTATATTTCCCATTCTTCGCTCTGGTGTCCAGGTAAAGTGCGGCGTTGAATTACACCTCTCCGCCTCCAGAGTTTGGCGGAAAATGGGGAACGGAGAGTCTTAACACTAGGTTAAGACACTAGGTTAAGTAGGTCACTGCGTGACCTGCTGTGTGCGCTATACAGCGTGAAGCTGACTTAGTAATATTAAAATAAGAAGAGAGAAATTCCGTTCAAATTCAAAAAGAAAGCGGAAAATGGGGGTGTGGTCTCTTTACACTAGGTTTTTATTGCGTTCCTAAAAAATAAACGAATAAATAGTTGAATATTTATATATTCAACTATTTATGCGTTTATTTAACGGTAGTCTATACGGTAAAATATTAGTCGATACCGACTAATATTTTACCATATAGTGTGAGAGGGAGTTTAACCCCATCATCATCGTCATATCATAAATCAACAATTATTGCGCGAAAGTGCCCCATTACAACCCTCCGTGAGATGTATTGCCCCTTAACCTCTTCAATTACGTTGTTTTACAAAGGATGGAGTTAAAGTTCCCACTTTATAGTCAACTCTAGTGGTTGAAAATAGTAGTAAAATTACTAATAAAATGCTTAATGATCAAAGAAAATTATTACAAGTTTTTAACAAATAATAAAAAAATAATGGCATTATAACGGGCTCGAACAATAGTTACAGGTTCGTTTCCCACGCAAGGGAATAGTTAAGTTTAACATTTGAAATCCCTCTTTATATTGGAATTTTATCTTTATTGCATTACTAATTTATTGCATTTACAAAGTTGATTATAAAATAGCTTCAGACACTTAAATAAGACACTACCAATTTTTTTTTCTTTCATTTTCTATATGTCTTCCCCCGAGTGGGAATCGAATCCACAACTAATAAAAAACACATTAAGTTCTCACCTCTTTTTCATTAATACTCTTTGCTGCTTGTTCCATTCCGTTAAGGCACTGCGTGATTATTGGGAACACCTTCCTTTCCACATCTACTGAACTTATCATGAAGTTCTTTACATTTTTTATTCTCTTTTCATCTAGATCCTGCAAGAAAGAAATAAAAACTTATTAACAACACAAATTTAATAATAAATTCATATAACGGATATAGTAGACTATTAATTTTGTTGAAATACGTTTTGTATTTCTTTATAATTTAATATGGTTACTCCACAAGCGACCCAGTTGGCTCGGTGCCAGAGTGCAAGTCGTAGGCGCCGTACTCCAGAGAGAGACATTTCACAGAATCGTGTCAAAGTTTAAATCACTTCCTATTATTAAACATTGTTATGTAAGCTTATGCTCGGAGCCAAATAGACCATGCTATGCTATGAAAACAGAAATGCATTGTTTTCTATTTTTTTTTTTATATTTTCAACTTTGTGGAAATCTGATTCATACTTAGGATTTATTTAATATACATATAGTCAACAAATAAAAGTTAACATAATTAAAATTATATATTTTAGTATAACAGCGATTAATCTATATGTAATCTAGAAATGAATAGCATATTCGTATATAAAATTATATATATCCACTTGACTAGCTTATCAAATGATTTCCACATCATTATTTAGTTTCGCTTTCATATGAAAGCTATGCTATATTAGTATATATTGCTATATAGTACTATAATGGGTATATTCACATTTTGCAGGGCTTACACAAGAACCTTATATAACAATTTAAAAAGCGTCACAACGGTCGACTGCACGTGGGTAGATAATTGCAAGCCCAACAATGTTTGTACCAGCAAGCCTTGACCTCGTACAAATAAACTAAATATAAATTCGATAGTAAATTGGAGCATCAGCTATGCTACTGATCTTAAGATATATAATATATCAATAGTTGACACGTAAACAGCCTACGAATCAATATTACAGATTAAAATTATATATTTTACATCTGTATAAGGGTTTAATATGCTTGATAAAATAATTAAAATTTATTTATATATGCATGCACTTATATATACAAGTAAATTTACTTTCATACATGTAAAACAACCCCAATGACTAATACAATAGACAGACTTTACCTGTAACTGTTTGAATACGTGCGGCAACCTCTGTTCGTAGTGCTGTCTTTGCGCTTCATTAGTTTTCCTGAGTTGGTCCATGTACTCTTGTTTCGCGTCCTCGCACGCCTGGCTCCGTAGTTTCATGTTTGTTTTCTGTTTCTCCACTTCCGCTCGACTAGAATACGTATGAAAATGGTGAAAAAACAACACAAAAAAAACTCTTACGCTTTGTCTACGCGAACGTAAAATTTTCCTTTGTACCTATGATATCAGAAAGTTGCAGTAAATGATCAATTTTGTATAAACAGGCCAAATAGTTTTATGAAATTGAGAATTTTAATATTCTAATATCAATATTATATATTAAAAATAAACTTTTTATATTCCTTCAGCATTCAAGTAAACAGTGTAAAGTAGAGTTAAATTATTTTTATCGTATTTCATTTAATTTGAGCTTCACGCTGTATCCCACATATAGCAAGGTAGGCAGAGGGAATTTATTATTAAGACATTCCTATCCCCACTTTCTACCATTTGTTTTGAGGTTTGTGTTGAGTGACGGAACTCAACGCCGCACTTTGCCTTGGCACGAGAGCAAAGAAATGAAAATATTAATAAATAATGAAACATTCCCCCGAGTGGGAATCGAACCTACCTGACCGTCGTGTTGAATTAGCTAAATTAATCAAACTGTTCACGCATTTTCAAACAAAAATCTTTCCAACCATAGCCATGTTATACCATTAGATATCAATCAAACAAACAAACAATATAATAGCAGTTAGATTGTTTACATCGTTTCGATAACAAACGAGACACACATATATATGTAATATATATATAACTACAGATAATAAACTACGCCCGAGTATGCAAAATATTATTATTAATGCTTAAAATATCAAATATAATGGAGGACAAATTTGCATGTATTTGTTATTGAAACCTATAAAAGAATCACAATACGAACTAATTAGTACATTAGTCACGCACTAAGGTTCATTATTTATATCTTTAGGTGGCTGCAAAAAAACCTACCCACAGAGATACCAACAACATAAAACAAGTAACGTATAGCTTAGTGATCAGAGGGCTTGGACGGCTTCCAAGATACGCGGGTTCAAATCCCGTTACTTTTTAAAAAGCATTTTTTTTAAAGTAGTAATAGTGGAATAACACTTAGAAAATGTGAAAAAACGTTAATATTAGTTATATATATGTATACGATACGTTAAGTGACTAAATTGTTTACGTTTAAAGCGATTAAAGCCACATTAGCAATTAGCTGCTCTAAATATAAAAATAAACAACGTCGTTCAGGCATACATACATAGATAGATAGATAGTATACGAATCGTGGGTTTTCTTGCCACGCCCGCCGAATATTAAATATGTAATTAGTACATATATATACATTGTATAAAATCGTGACAGTTAACGAAACGGGTTGTAGGTTCGATTCTCATTCGAGAGAATGTAACATTTAAACGATGCAGATTACCTACGTTTACATTATAAAATATTCTGCATTTTTAATTAATAATTTTAAATTATCTTAATACGATTTAGCTGTTAATTAGTCTGCTGTTAGGAATTCTCTTAATAATTTTACAAAAAAATAATATGTAATGACATCAAAACTAATATTCTGTTACAGTGTTTCCCAACGTCACCCGACCGCAACGCTAACCACTGGCTATTTACTAATATTGTGTGAACCTCCTGGAAACATGCGAGTATCATTCAAACAATGTGGAATAAAATATTATTTTCCTTAAAAAGAACAATAAAAAAAAACACTAAGCTTCTTTTTAAATAACATTTAAATAGACTACATATAAAATGGCAGCACAAAACTGGCATACAATCGATGTTTGTTTTAAGAGTCATCAACACCCTCCAGTTTCCTCATATCCTCCCGCTCACTACTAAATGTAGGCAAACACTATATGTTATCATGGTGCAGGAGTACCAATGTGTGACTGTAAACGAGACTGGCTGGGAGTGGGTTCGATTCCAGTCGAGGAAATAAAATATTTATTTAAATTTATATTTTTACTTCTTCGCTCTAGTATAGAGGAAAATCGGAAAAAAAATGGAAAAACGGAGTGTATTAACACTAGGGTTTACCTCGCTGTATGCGGGAAACCTGATTTATTAAAATTATAGTATTTTTCTTACAATTTTTGAGACGAACTCTACATGTTACCTTAGAGTTGAGACAAGGAGAGCTTCCCTCTCACCTTTTTAAAAGACATAAGGACACTTAAAATGTAAGAATACGCTTTTGTTCCCAACTTTTTCAAAACTTTCATACTCTATGACACACTTTCACACATACTAGGTTTGATATTTATATGAGATTGTCAGATTATTGTCATGAAAAAACTGTTAACATGCCAAATGTGCAAACTCGTGACTAAATATGATAATTTAATAATATTAGGTTCAAATAGTAACCTCATTTTTTTTATTGTGTCTAACACGAAAGGCCTTAATTACTATGTCAAAGATTATTTGTATGTGCTTACATTTTATTTTTTTATGAGAAAATATATCTTCCGTAGATGTTTATTTTATTTATATGTATATATTAGGTAAAATTAAATGTTTTTATTAAATAAATAAGTTTAAGTAAGTCACAAGCGTGTGACTGTAAGTAAACACGATAGATTATGAATTCGATTCCCATTCACAGAAATCAAACACTTTATAATACTTTAATTTCCTCGTTGCAGTAACGAAGGAAAGTGCAGCGTTGAGTTCCATCACTCAACACGCAATACCTTCAGAATTCGGCGGAAGCTGGGGTACGAAAGTGTCTAAATGGAAACTTACCTTAAATTGAAATCTTTATCAGCTTTTTGGAAGGCATCAAGTGCTCTTTCAGACTCTCTCGCCGCTCGTTCATACGATCTCCGCGCCCTTTCCAACGCGCCCACCGCTGTGCTTAACACCGCCATTTGTTTCGCGCCTTCATTTAAATGTTGCTGAAAAATATTAAAATAAATAAATACTAACAGCTAATTAGGTAGTTCGATTACCACGACGAAAGCCATAACGAGGCAGGTTACAGGATTAAATCATTAAATCATGCCAACGATTAAATTTTACCCGAAATTAAGGTTTAAAAGTTAATATACATAGGTAAAACTTTTAAAATTTATTTTATATTGAACGTTAAATATTTTAAATTTAAATATTAATTTTACATGGAGGTAAAAATTTTACGTATTAGTATTTAAAAATACTGAAATTTAAACAAGGTAAAGTAAACCAACATGCAAATTCTCAGTTAATCAAAAACTGAGAAAGAGAGAGATGCAACACTAACTTGCCTCTGTTTACAATGAGAAACAAATGGCATACAAAATAAAGAAGGAATAATTGACACTACCTTTCTCTCTTCACGTAGCTCTTTGGCAAGCAGATGTAGCTCACGCACTACATTGGACTGTAAATTTTCCGCGACCACTTCTCGTTGGCCGGCGAAGTCGTTTAGCTCCAGAAGAAGCTGTCTAAATGCTTTGCAAGCTGTGTACCTATGGTTAAATCATTAATTAATGGGATTAATATTACGTATTGCGGCGGAAAGTGGGCCAGCGGAGTGTCTTAACACTAGGTTACCCTGTTAAATACATGAAAAAAATAGTTATAAGATAGAAAATTTCGCAAACTAGAAGTTTATTGCTAACAATTATAGCGTTTGACATTTCAGAATAAGCAAAAAAGGGAAAGATAAAAGCATTCATATACCTTTAGCATAAGTGGATTAAAAATAATGTTTTTTTTTCTGATAATAGAGAACTATACACATAATTATAGACTTCTAATAAATAAAAATATAAATTTGTAATTTATACCTAAGCTAACAAAGCCAACGAAAAGGAAAATAATATTTTATTTTATTTTCCGTTTATATTAACATTTACTATCTACAAAGAAATCCTTAGGGTTTAATACTTTAAATAATATATTGGGTCCTCTACCAACATTAGGGTAAAACAGAGGGGGTAGTAAAGAAAAAACAATAAAGCAATCGTGTAAACAAATCTCTAAGCACTAAATCTATACTTATAATAAAATCGTAAGAGGCTCGGTGTCTGTACTTGGAAGATATTTAAAAAAAAGTTATTGGGAACCTTTATTAACCTAATAGAACCCAAAACAATGATTTTAAAATTTTTTGTCTGTTTGTCTGTGCGTTTGTTATCGCTAATCTCAGAATCGACTTAACCGATTTAAATGCGGTTTTCACTATTGGATTCTGGCAAGCTTTTGAAAACATATAGGGTTTATATATTACAATCGGTTAATAAATAATAAGAAAGTTATGTCAATTTAAAGTACTTAGTTCGACAAATTTGCTAATTGCCGGAACAGTTATTTTATACAATTATTTTACTGAATTGACTGAATCTTTAGTTTTCAATTTCTTTATTAATATTTCTATTTCAAGCGGGCGTAGCCCCGCACGGGCACACTAGTATAATATAGCAAGGCCAATACAATACATATAAAGCCCAAGATCAATTGGGAATTCAAACAAATAATTTTATATTAACAATCAATACAATTTCATCTTTGATTCATTTTCATCATTGACAAGGCGAAACAAATAAAGAGCGTACTAACTGATATTCCTCTTCTTCTTTCCTTTTGGGCTGGTAATTCTTGACTAGCCTCCTGTAAACAATATATAGCATTAAACTACGAAAAATATATTATGTTTCTTTACTTCTTATCCTTAAACCGTCATTGCTGAGAGAGGGAACTCTAATTATTTGTCACTGCATTTCTATATTAGCTCTATAATACATAAAGATAAGTAGATGAATATATATTTTTTTAATTAGTTTCGCATAGAGCAGATTAGGCAGTGGGAGACTGAGAACCTAGTGTTAACTGTTCCCCCACTTATCTATGTATATAAAATCGAAAGGTCAGTCACTCATCACGAAATCTCAGAAACTACATGTGCTAGGAATCTCAAATTTTGCATAGGAGTTATTTATAGGACGTACAGTGGGTAAAAAAAGTATTTGCACACCTAATTTTTTTGAAGTTACACCTAGAAAAACACAGAATGATTTCAGTTAATTATTGAATTTAATAGATTAATCTATATATATTTAGAATTGATTATTAAAAATTCTTAGAAAATAGAAGTAAATAAATGAGATGGTAAAAACACCTTTTCTTAAAGTCAAATAAGTATTTGCACACGAACCATTCTCTTGATACAATGTTATTCCCGCGACATTTGGTCACTTTAGGTAAAATATGAACATCGCTTGTATACATGTGAACATTGGGAAACGTATTCTAATAACGAGACATTTGTTTAGTGTTCAGAAAAAATCTTGAAGCCAACATGCCGAAAGAATTTGAACTGTGGTTATCGACGCGTGAAGAAATTATTTTACTCCGTAATGAAGGTTGAAGTTATCGCCAAATCGGGTCAAATTTAAAGTTAAATTACCCGACTGTGTAGTAAATTATAAAAAAACGAGCAGAGGTGGATAGTGTTGAAAATAAGGCAAGGTCCGTTGTTCCGAAGAAGCTCAGTACGAGGGAAAGGCGACAAATTGTAAAATCGGTACAAAATAAACCATTTACAAGCGCTAAAAGATAAGATAAGAGCGCAAGATCAGGTAAGGTTGTCTGTGCCCAAACTGTAAGAAACGTACTGGGTAACGTTGGTCTTCGCAGCAGAGCGGCGAGGAAAAATTCTTTCATAAGTGAGGCCAATATAACAAAAAGACTAACTTTCGCGAAGGAATACGTAAATACCCCTTTAGAATTTTGGAACAATTATATTTTTTTCTGACGAAAGCAAATTTTATCTTTTTGGAACGGACAGACAAACATTTGTGTGGCGCAAGCCAAATACTGAACTTCAGGCGAAACCTGTGCATAGTACAGTCAAACACGGCGGTGGTCTTGTGATGGTTTGAGGCTGCATGACAGCAAATGGTGTGGGAAACTTGGCTTTTATCGAAGGAATATTGAAAGCAGTAGATTACGGTAAAGTGTTTCGCGATATTTTATCTTGCAGCGCATCAAAATTAGGCGTAAGTGAGACATACTACTTTCAGTAGGACAATGATCCTAAGCATACAGCTATGAAAACCTAAGGAATGGGTGATGTACAATGTCCGTAGAATGCTGAAAACTCCGCCATAAACGCCAGACATCCACCCAATTGAAAATTCATGGCATCTGCTGGATTAAAATTTGAGGAATATGAAATTTAAAAAAAAAATGATTTGAAGCGTTGTTTGGTGGAGAAATGGGCTCAAATATCGATTTAAACAACGTCCAAATTATTGGAATCGAAGGAGATTGCAAGCCATCATTGATGCCAATGGAATGCACACAAAATATTAAGTGTCTTTTCTTTCATTTATTATTGATTTTTTTTACAAAATACGTACAAGCTGGTTGGTGTGCAAATACTTATTTGACTTTAAAATATGTGTTTATACCGTCTCATTTTCTAATTTCAATTTTCTGAGAAATTCGAAATATATATAGATTAAGCTATTAAATACAATAATTAACTAAGAGTATTCTGTTTTTTTGTAGAAGTAACATCAAAAAATTAGGGTGTGCAAATACTTCTTTTACCCACTGTCGGTGCTCACTAAGATGGGAATTTGCAATATTCGACTTCTAAGGGGTTGTTATTGGGGTTGAACGTTTGTACGAAACTTCGTTACTACAAATGCTAGGAATCTCAAATTTTGCATGGACGTCACTTATAGGACGTAGATGCTCATGGAGACAGAAATTAATAATAACGTAGTTCACGCAGGCGAAGCCGCGGGCGCGCCGCTAGTATTAGTATAATTTGATTGATTTCTCGATATATGGCGTTTCGAGCGTTAGTATAATTTGATTCATCACTACTAGGATTTAGCTAAAGACGTTATTTTCGCTGACAGACAAAAAATATATATTAAAATATAATTAGTATTATGTGATATGAAGATTTTATATAATATTTAATTTCGCCATTACATCAAGTTCTTCATATTATATTCTATAATCAATTTATAATGGTTGTAGTGAAAGTGAACATTCCACAAATTAACATAAGAAACTGGTGGGACTGGTTTAGATGACATCCTATTAAATATATCCTTTTCAACACGTCAAAATGACGAATTTAATATTAAATATGTTAATTAACTGTTAGAAATTATATAATTATTTATTAAATTAATAATATACTGTCGCCATTTTGGCGCCGTGATTTCTCAGACCTACGTTTACATTTTAATAATGTTCGAATTTCACGATTCTGAAATAACAGTGCCATATTGGGTACCCCCCAACACTTGCTGTAATGTTAATACAAGTGAAAACTAAAGAAAATAATATTAAAAATGGCAAAAGAGAACTAAGAAACAGTCGATTCATTGATAATAATAAGCAACGAAGGATAAACGCTTACCTCAGTTTTCCTGCGTATTCTAATTCTATAGCACATCTTTCCTTCACGAAGTTACCATATTTGTCTAAGAACTCGATCCCTTTGTGTGTATGGGCGGCTAAGTTATCATATTGATCCTGTAAACAAAGAAAATAGCTTTTTAGTGCATACATATATTATGAGCTGTCATCGTAGAATCCGGAGGATGCGGATCGCGATACCAGGTCATCAGGAACTGACGCAAAACTGATAATTCGCCGAGCACAATACTTTGTACAATTGTCCAACATATATATTTATATCAGGATTGAATTATTCATCAAAACAAAATAAAAAAAAATATCCTATTTAGTAAGCTAAGTTCATAAATACTTTTTTCGCTTCGTTAAACGAATTATATACGTATACACGCAAAGCAAAATCCAAAATTTGGCGGAAAGTGGGGAACGGAGTGTCTTAACACTAGGTTTCCTCTGCCTACATTGCTGTGTGCAGTATACAGTATGAAGCTGATAAACTACGGAAATGATGAAAAACTATAGCAGTAAGATTTTTCCACTGGTTCAACTGGTTTTAGCAAAAGCAACCTACTATAGAAATGTTGACATACGCGTGTATAATCCAATTAGGATGTGATGAAAATGTTAATAGCGATGTATCCGATAAGACAACTACGTTGCCCTTGACTCGCCTAGAGATTTGCCGAGGACAACGACACTTAAATGCCCACCTCCGCCTTGCTAGCAATTCAACTAATAATAACCCATGTGAAAATATATCATATGGATTACATACTATAGAATTAATATAAGTAAATTTTCAAAATCAAATATTTTCTTATAAAAATTTGTACGGAGAGTAGAGAGCGAAACTTTACTATTGTTCTATTTAAAGGAAAAGTTTAGATTCAACACATCAAAGGTTTAGAAATGTGTCACCAAATACGTTTCATGTTTTTATTTGTATTGCTACTATGAATCACGGCCTAAGTTATTCACGTCTCATATTCCTCCCGCTTTTATGTAGGTATATATAATTTTCAGTCTGAAAATAATCTAGCTAATTAACAAGCTCCGTGTAGAAAATTAAATAGAAAACAACACTATCTTGTTTGTACATAAATTAATTTTTAACAAAAAGAAAAACCGACTTCTAACAAGGAACTAAAAAGTGAAAAATAATTTTACAAAGATTTTATAATTTTGAAGTCGGTGCCAAGTAAAACAAACAGGCTTAGTAATTAGATATTGTAGTAAAGGTGTTGTAGCATTAGTCTGACACCGACTTCAAAATTATAAAATCTTTGTAAAATTATTTTTCACTTTTTAGTTCCTTGTTAGAAGTCGGTTTTTCTTTTTGTTAAAAATTAATTTATTTTATGATTTTAAGTGATGGGTAGATCTTAAAATGATGCTTCTTAAACGAGTGGTGATGGTGGTGGTAGTGGTTCTCAACGATTGGTTGTCATTGTCCTATGTAAAACTTCATTTAATTAGGTATTATTTTTGTGCAAAGTTACATTTTGGTATATTAACAAGAACATACATAAAAAGTATTCGGGCGAATTGGGAATCTCCCTTCTTTGAAGTTGGTTGAAAATGAGAACATCCTCTTTTTTGAGGTTGGTTGAAAAGAAATGCAACCATCAGAAATCTCACTTCTGACATCAATTTAAAAAGTTTTTGCTTGTAACTTAACTTAACTTTACAGTATAATTAATTTTTTACCAAAAAAAACAAACTTTCTCAATTTTCTCCGGATTCCATAATCGAAACCTAACCAAACTTTCACCAAATTATCCTTGAAGTGTACCCTTTCAAATAAAAAAAGAATCATCAAAATCGGTTGGCGCGACATTGAGTTATTCGGCTATTAGTCGTGCACATGCATAATGCAAATTTAAGACTTATGTGATTTTCTCATGGATACCATTGTCAGACATGGACCAAAAAAAATGGGACCATTCGGGAAGCTATACCTTTCAAATAAAAAAA
>JAEBDU010011303.1:0-12840 GCA_016802625.1 Heliconius numata
GTTTTTAATCCATTCCATTTTACTACTATTATAACAACCTCGATGTTTATTCATTGTGAGAGTTTAAAGATAATATTAAAGAAAGATATTTTCGACCTACTTTCAAATATCTATTGAAAATTATCTTGAGATAACCTAGAGATCAACAGTCCATTGTTATTTTACTGTTAAAAGATATCCTCACTTTTCATTTTATTACTTTATCAGGATTCAATAAAAAAAACCATAGCGGCGTAGAGGCATAAGGGTGTGAAACGCGACGGTTGTGCATTCAATTCCCACTCGAGGTAATGAATTTGTATTAATTGATATTTTCATTTTTGCGCTCTGACACTAAGGCAAAAGCCCGGCGTTGAGTCCCACCATTTAAATTCGGCGGAGAATAGGAGAACGAAGTGTCTTATTAGGTTTGTTTTAAGTAAAATAAAAAAGAAGTTAAAATTCAATACACTGAACTATGCCTTTCAATTTATCACCCTATAACAATATACGAGAGATCACGCGTCCCTAATACATTTGGAGGCTTCGAAGCGACGAAATAAATGTATTACATTTATATGTAAAAATACTTTCGGCGAAACGTAATTTTAAGCATATCTCAATTACTGAAAATGGCTGTGGCAAGGTTCCGTAGGTTCCGTATAATAGAATTTTAAGCTTCACAGTCTCCCTGGCTTTCTGAGCTGATGCGTACTGTACCTTTGATCCACATGAAAGGACCTTACTATATTTTGCTTAAAGATTTTTTCGTTTAATATTTATTTTATTCACATATTTATTCTTTCAATTTGCTCGATTAGGTGCCTAATATGTGTGTTTTTTTTGGTTTACGAAAAGTTTTATTATTTTAATGGTACGTAGAAAAATATGGGGACCGTTATAACGGAGTGTCTTAACACTAAGTTTCCTCTGCTGATTTTAAATTCTTTTTACATTTACTTTTAACTCGAGATTTATTTTAGTTTTAAAACTAATAATGTTGATAATTTAATGCTTTGGCATACATTTTATTCTAATCTAAAACGTAACCAAAACGTTAATAAAAAACGAAATGTGAAAATTGCGGCAATAAAAATTCTTAGCGAACCTCGTATGTAGAGCAATTAAGATAGCGGAAATAGCTGCTAAATTTCCGTTATTTCAGTACAAAAATAATTACAAAAGGGAAAAGTCCTTTTTAAACTGTCGCTTTCATAATAAATTGTGTAAATATCCTACGATAATTACTAAGAAAGTCTTTAAATAAAACAAATTATTTGCTATTGTTAGTTTTAACGGCCCAGTTCTAAATTTGGTATTACTGGTTTGTATAAGCAGGAGTGGTAGAAAATTAACTGCTAAGGAGGATATTGCAAATTCGATTCCTACCTGAGACAAATATTTTTGTATAAGCTATTAATATTAAATATTAATAGCTAAAACAATTTTTCTATATACATTTATGTAACTGGAACCTTTATAGTATAAAGAAGTCTGTATAGTGTTTTGACTATTATACAAATCGTATTTATTGAGCTGTGCTATCTTTTATAATTGAAAAAATGAAGGATTCATCTTTTTTATTACATAAACATCTAATATTTTATTCTCATATGTATTTTAATTAAATTCTTGCTTTAATTTCTTGCTTTAATAAAATTCCGTAATTTCCACATCTAAGTAACTTTTGAAGGAAGAGCTTATATTTACAATTTAATATTAAAACGATCTTCAAATGCCAGTTTAGTTCTTACCCTACTGAAATGCTATAGTTATGTTAAAATTATTTTCTCACTAGGGACTCTATAAATTCAAATTTCCGTTTATATCAAAATGGCTATCATATTCTATTACATGTATTAATTACTTTACAAATTATATACAAGTGTATTCAGATTATAATCATATTTAAATTAACACAACTAATGTGATTTTAATTAATATGTAGACGAATATATTTAAGGTAATTTAAGCAAGAGCGAAAAGCTTTATAATTTATGTTAGTTGTTAATCGTGTAAATTTTGGTTTATTAATAGATTTTTATATAAAAAAATACGAGGCCAGTTGTGGCGATTGTGTACAAACATAGGACTATGAATGAGATAGGTTCTGGGTTCGATTCTCACTAGAGAAGATTAAATATTTAATATTTCCATTTTCTTGTTCTGTTAACGAGGCAAAGCGCGGCGTTATTGAGTTCCACCACTCAAGATGCAATGTCACCATTATTTGGCGGAAAGTAGGGAACACAGAGTCTCTTAATATTAGTTCCCCAGGTTCCCTCTGTCTACTTTTCAACGTGCGGGATGGACCGTGAAGCTTTAAAAATAAATAGTTTTTATAGAAAATATTATAATAAACATATTAATAATTCTCGAATGAATGCACAACATCGTATATTTAACGATTGTAGATTTTAATATATAATAAATTATAATTATAGATTTTTCTTTATTTTCTTTTTAATGTAAATATTTCCCATCGACATACTCGTATAATGGAAAATACATCCAGCTTTGTATTTTGTCATACATGTACTACGGTAAATAGAGATAATCTAATATCTTGAGCCGTTGAGTGTTGGAACTTAACGCCGCGTTAGTTTTGTTTAGTTGTTTTGTACAACAGATCCTACATAGCGAAAATATTGTAAATCGTATATTGGCTTGTTGAAAAATACAATTATAATTGAAATAAAATAAATAAGATATCATAGAAATTCTTATCTACCAACAAATGCTTAAAGCACATTAAATTCTTTATAATATTCTAAATAATAACAATATAAAATTAGATATTTAACTTTCACAATTATATAAATGTATGTGAATCTCTTATCATAGCGTGCAAGCTGTACTGTCAGTCTGACAACTTCTAACTCTGCTATGATAGAGTCCATTATTTATTTAACGTATTAGCGGCCTGTTCTGGCCACTTTAGTCTAAATCCAGCTCGTTTATATAATCTTCATGTTTTAGAAATAATATGAAGTAATATTTAAAAATTTTGATAAATCATTAATCATTTCATTTTTGAGGCCAGTCGTAGAAGCAGAACTGTGTGTTTGTAAAACCAACCGGATGTGGGCTCGATTACCACTCGTGGAATGACATTTTCATTTAATGTTTTCATTTGCTCTGTTGGTCGAAGCAAAGCGCGGCGTTGAGTTCAGCTACGCAGTACGCCATGCCTTCAGAATTCGGCGGAAAGAGAGGAACGGTGTGTCTTAAAACTAATTTAGCTAGGTTCTTGGTTCTTTCAGCTATCCTATCATTAGAATTAAACAATAGATTTCTATCAAAAGCAGCAGTGATCTCGGATAAAATGTAAACCGAAAATCCAATGTTATATAAATAAACAGGATAAAGGAGTGTACGTGAACGTTTAGGAATATATTAGAATATATTTATTGAGCAACTGAAAAGCATAATATTTTTAACCTAAATGCGACCCATTTGTAAAATGACGGCAACGCCATTTTGTATTCAATAAAACGCGAGTCAGCAAAATAAAATGGCGGAATTCTTGCTCTATCATCAGTTTGCCGCATCGTTAATAAACGATAAGTACAGTATAAACACGTGAAGGGAACTTTTAATTAACCATGGCAGTTCCATGGTGAATATTCCATAGTAATTTTATGTCAATATTGTCCGTTCGTTTCTTTACTTTTCGTTGAAGTGTTGAGGTGTTGTGTGTTGTGTGGCGGAGTTCAACGCCGCGGTTTGCTTTATTACAAGAGAGGAGAAATGAAAATGTTAAATAATTCATTCGCACGAGTTGGAATCGGATTATCTAGAGTTCAGGCCGTAATAGGAAAATCAAGTGTGTTAACTCTACCTTTCCTGTTATATGATAATTCTAAGTAAAAAATAATATTGCATAATAAATTCATTTATACAAAATTATAATTTACTAGTGGACCCGGACGCGGCTACGCCTGCTTAAACTATAAGAATATTTTCGCGTCGGTCATACTCATATCATGCCGCCCGAAGGCTAGGTCATTTCAAATCAGTGACATCTCCTTAATTATTTAATAGAATGTTATACAGTAAACTATAATTTCAATCTAGATAAAATGCTAAAAGTGACTATTACCTATATTTATTTTCATAAGGATGAATATCAAAATGTCGCGGTAACGGTTGCGTAGCGACGCGACGGTTGTTATTAAGATGGCAGAATAAATTGCATGTCAAATTAGAAAGTACTTTAAAATATATTAGTTTATATGTATAATGTAATGTTATATAGCCTATAGCACTTCTGAAGAATGCAGCTTTCATACAAAACAAAAACAATGTAAATCGGACCAGTAGATCCAGAGATCTTAGCGTTCAAACAAACAAACAAACAAACAAACTCTTCCGCTTTATTATATTAGTATAGATTAATTTACCTCCGTGGTCCATTACTTTCGGCCCCTTTTTTGTGATATTACGTGCTTAATCTTGGAACCCACATAGTATTAGATACAATACTATCACAATAATCTCTTGATTCTACTTCAATTCTAAAACGACTATAGTTTCCGTTAAATTAATGAATTAATGGCGATTGAAATTATGGAAAACGTATTTAATTATATTGACAGTGACATAAAGAGAAGGAATTAAGAGAAAAATAAAATATTTAAAATTGTAATTTATTCATTTGTTCTAACCAATCTTACTTCATGTTTTACTACATTAGTGAGGTTAACTGTGCTTTAATAATAGTTATTTTTCTTAAAAATAGATATGAAAAACTGATAAATAGGTTCGAAAATTCAATTTACATACTTTTATATTTGATTTTTTTAAATCTTTATCTGAAAAATATAACTATTTCATATATGAAACCATTCTTAGTTAGCTAGTAAAATTAATTAATTTACATTAGTTAAAGCGAGTTTAGTAACGCGTATCTTGACTGGAATCCTAGTCATGCAGATATCACTTTTGGCATTGTTTCTAAATGAAATGTCTTTAATTAAATTTCCCATATATTCTCGTTAATTTACATGTCGTAGTTTTCATTTAATTAATTTCTTTATAGATATAGAGCCATTTAATTTGTTACTTTAAAATATAACATTGTTTTTTATGAAAATATTATCCTAATCGTCGGGAATTCTTTTATTAAATAGTGTTTTTTAAATAGTTAATGGAAAATTGCAATAAAAATTGATATGTAGAATCTACTAGAATAGAATTGTTTTAAAAATGTTTTCTTATTTTTAATGATTTTCTTACCAAGTTAACAATGCGCAAAAGAAAACTTAATTTCAAGGCGGCCACTTCTCGTTGACAGTACTGTAATTTTAAAATAATTTAAAAAATATCAGACTACTACATGCTAAAGAAACAACGCCATGTTAATGGAAAAACAATAGATTATATTTATATTGATATTTTTATAAAGATTTTTATTAAGAAAAATATAATTAAAAATATTAATACGAGGTTTTAATTACTTTAAGCATTTTTAATATAACATAAACTATATTACACATACATACATACATATATTGGGTCCAACGCAAGTAAATTCAATTTATTTTTGGCGTCGCGATGAGATTTCCCATATGAATTCAATGTTTGTCGATATATTGAAAAATATATGAAAAAGTTACTGCAAATAAAATTATAGAGGCTTAACTGGATAGAATTGTACAAATAATAGTATTATAAACATGAAATATTGTTTAAGCAAAGAATTTTACCATACACAAATATTAGAAGACCGTCGTAACTCAGGGATACAACTAAGGTGCGAGTCTAAAGAAGACAGTTGTGGGTTCGATTCTCTTTCGGCGTAATGAAATATAATATAATAATTTCTGCAGCGTTAGGTTCCGCCATTTAATTTTGTGTAAAGTGTAGAACAGAGTGACTTGACATTTGCTTTGTCTGTGCGTGATAAATATGAAAAAGAAGACATAAGCACCTAAGAATTGAAATAATTTCGAGTAGAATAAATAAATAAATAAATAAATAAAACAAAAACTATAATTATGTATATTTTTAATAAAACATTTTTTTATGTAGGTATGTCTTTAATATGAAGAGAGTTATTCTATTCTAGTTAATTTCAACAAAATATTATTTATTATATTTTTTAGAATAATATCTTACGTTCCTAAGTGTGGAATAACACTGTAAAATTGTTAAAAATATTCTTTATTTCCGTGTATTTCCTTTGCGGAATTGGCTAAAAATTGATAAATTGGATTCCACTGGCAGTCATCAATGAACGCCGTATTGGCTACTTTTTTGTGAAGCTGAGAGCATTTCTATATTGAACAAATCTTTTGTTCACTATTGTTTTAAGAATAGGTTCAGTATTTTATTTCTGTTTAAAGAGATTCAAAATAAATATGATTTTTCTTAAATTTCTTTAACAGACAATCGAATTTTGTCATTTAAAAATTATGTAATTAAAAATCCTTCTTATTAAGTAACTATTCAGAATTGCCCATATCTTATTATAAAAAATATGCGAAACTTATGGTGACTAATATCTGTAAATAATATAAGCACGATAAATATTTAAAGTAATGTTAAATCTTTAGATAAATTTTCACTTAATTTTCTTACTAGGTCATTTTTTTTTATTATTTTATTTATTTATAACAAGGTACATTACAATTAATTATTCTTCGCGGTCTTAAGCCCGCTTTGGCTTGTGTGACCACTGCACATTCCTAGGTACATTAAGTTAAAGAAAACATAAAAACTATACAAAGATACAAAGTAGAGTAGAGTAGCGGAACTCAACGCCGCACTACACGTCTAGCCTAAACTAATGCTAAATTATATCCAGTAATATTAATTTAAATTATCTTTTCTCAGTACACGTGCCTTCACGAGAACCTGTTCCACTACCTGTGCGAGGAGAACGGTGGTGCTGTAACCCTTCCAGCAGCAAGAGGCGATGACGCCTGGAAGATATACTTCAACGAGAACCCTGAAGAGATAGTCGATGAGTTCGCCATGAGATACGGCATCGAGGCCATATATCAGGCTATGACGTGAGTTCTATTTACTTTTTACTTTAATATGTGTCAAAGTGTATGATTTATGTTTCGCTTTGGAGTGTACGATATTGTGAAATATTTGGTTTTAGATTTGTTTTCTAACTGAAGTAAGTCGGTTCTTTGATAGAAGTACTCGTATGTGTTTGTAGTTCTTGTTATTAGTTTTTAATTAATTATTTTGTATTTTATATAACTAAAAAAAGCTTTTAAAAAACCTAATTAGGTGTTTAAAATTTTGTATTATTATATATAGGTTATCCATATGGGTTCGAATAAAAAATATATAAAAAGTATAGCCATAATCTCATTAAATAACTTAAATCATTGACAGAGAAAAGGGTAGGCAAAGACCAAGCGAAGTAAAAAACAAACCGCATTGCATATCGAATAATGGAACTCATCCTAATAAATCAATATTCAATATTATTTAATATAATCCCCCGATTGTAGATCGAACCTACACCTATTTCCAAACACACCACATATTTAAACATATCCAAACACTGCCAACCAACCTTCAAATGTAGAATTGAAAAGCAATATTTATTTTTCAGCCATTTCCACTGTCTGTCAACAAAGTATCTGTGTGCGGGGGTACCGGCTGTTATGTCAACTTTGTTAGCTAACATCAACGCGTACTATGCTCATACTACGGCTTCGTCTGCTGTTTCAGCCTCTGATAGATTTGCTGCTTCTAATTTTGGGGTGAGTAGATTTTTTTTAGTAGTAAGATTAAATCTTGTAGTAAGATTATTGATTTAAGTAGTCGGGTTTTTAAAAATATTTTATTATTCATTTTATACGCGATTGATCCAGTTTAAAATTTTTGTTTAAAATACGTAATAATTGTGAAAATCAAAGATCTTATTACTATTAAGATTAATTATATTTTATTGTTGTAGTTTATTGAATATAATTAATTTTCTTTTGTGTTTAATGTTAAAATGGAATTAAATATTAATATATACGAAAGAGGAAGAAAGAAGGAACTTTGTGATTAAAAAGAATAAAATTACTATTACTACTACTTTTTCACTACTACTACTTTTCCTACTTTTCCATATTACCGATATCGCGATTGATACTAAAAACCCCATACTAATATCAACAGAAACACAATAAATGCGCTACAAAATACGTATATATAAATTATCTCGTTGACTTTATAGCTGGGAGATTTTATTGTCCACTGATACTGGACTGGTAGTAAATAAATGTTATCTCAGCAGGAATTGTTCGCGTTATATCTTCCTTAACAAAGGCGTATACTATAAACATACGTACTTCGTAAGTAAAACAGTTAATTTAATGTACGAAACTTATAAATAAAATAAATAAAAATAAAAAGCCTTTTATTTCTTGCATATTAATAAAATTTAATAAAAAACATTAATATTGAGAAAATACATATGTTAATTGCAAGAACCCCTCCTCAAATGAAGGTGAAGGCCTCCTCTAAAGAAACTTATAGTTTATCTTATATCAAAAGTCCTTTCTTGAGTAAATTATAATTATACATTTTACTCTGTATCCCGCACAGAGCAGGGTAGACAGAGGGAACCTAGGAACCTAGGATTAATTCCAACACTCCGTTCCCATAAAGACTCTATCACTTTCCACCGAATTCATAGTTTATCTTTTGTAAAAAGCCCTTTCTTAAGTAAGTTACAATTTTCACGTAAGTATCCCGCACAGCGCAAGATAGGCTAAGGGAATCTTGGTATCTGGTGTTTAGACACTCCGTTCCCATGATGATACTTCCGTTACCTACTTTAGACCGAATTCTGGAGGCATTGGATGTTGAGTCGCTTTATCTTATTATCAGTATGAGGAAATTAAAGTATTTTTCAATAGCAATTTCCACAAATATCCTCGTCTTTTACTTAGAAGTTTGTATAAAATCATAAGATTAAAATAATTCGTTTAAATTACCATCAAATACTTATTAAGTAATACATCCATATTAAAATCCTAAATTAAAGTAATAATTATCAATTCTGCTACCCCTAAATTCCAGTTATAAATCTGAGTGTTCATTATATTACACGTTAAGGGTAGGTTTTATTACGGAAACGGGTCTTTACGGACCCTAACCCTTTGAATATTAATGTAATTTTAGATACATCACGTGTCTAATTTCAAACGATCGAGATTATTGCTTAATAAAAAGATAATTAATCGCTTTATTATATACTACCTGTATTTTAATATTACCGGTATTTATACTACCTGTATTTTGCTGCGAGAATGAAAATTATGATTGATGATTTTTTGATTATTTTATAAAAATATGATATAATAGTGACATTGTTAGAATATGCCGGACTGCACTGACTGCTGTGGTTTTAAATTTAAACTCATTTAGATAAAAGCTTATATATATTCATAGATTCAATCTATAGGCAGAGTGTGTGAAACTACACGTAAATTTGAATCCGTCTTGGCGCAGCGCCACCCTTGAGTGACTGTAACGCGATGGTTGTGAGTTCGATCTCCACTCGAGGGAATGAATTATTATCTTAACACTAAGTTCCCTTTCCCTAATCTGCAGTATGCAGAATACAACGTGATGCTTATAAATTAAATAATATTATGTAAATCACTATTTACCTATAAGCTTCTCATAAACTCTATAACCGTGAACCACAAATCTGAATCTCAAAGTTGCAGCGTTCAGCACTTCCAGCAGTTCAGTATTGTTATGCTAAGGAACTAAATTTATATCTTTACCTGAATACTGTATTGTGTTGCTAGTCCGTAAGTCCGTCTGTGTTTGCTGAATATTAAGCAGCTTGGAGCATAAATTCTGGAGCATATTCTCTATAATAATATTCCGTTCTGGACGTGATAGCTTGATGGATGGAAGTTGGGCCCTAGAGACGTTTAATATTGTAGTGGGTTATGTAATTGTAGATTTTGAAGAAATTTTTTAGGTGTATTATTACTAAAATCATAAATAATATATTTTTTTTTAATAATGTAGCAAAATATAGATTGTACCTAAATTTTTCTCTCTAATAAATACTTTAAATCTGATAGTTTATATTTATTATATGAAAAAGCATCAGTTGACATTTAGTATCTCTAAAATCGACAAGGTACTATCACATGATTCTCGCCGCATGAATAAAAAATATTGATGTTAGGATTTAGGTACGAACATGAGAATTTTCTGTTTTATTTTATTTTAATTTTGAAGAAATTTATTTCAGACTCTACTAAAGACAAAAATATAAATGACAAATATAGTGTTTTAAAGTTGACATTTTGATAAAAAAATACAGACAAAAATAAGTTCTTATAAAGCTAATATAACATGTAATATTTAAATCCTAAATTGTTTTACAGAAAGAAAAGTTTGTTAAGCTACTCGACCAGCTGCACAATTCGCTTCGTATCGACTTATCGATGTATCGCAACAACTTCCCCGCTTCCAGTGCTGAGAAACTTATGGATCTGAAGTCCACAGTTGATCTTCTAACTAGCATCACATTCTTCAGGATGAAGGTAATTTATTGTACTATTAAATCTTAATAAATAAACATAATATAATAGGCTATTATAAAAGAATATGCAAGATTTAATATAATAATGATTGTAAATGTGGTCATAACTTTTTTAATATATTTTTATAATTTGTCTAAAATAAGTAAAAATATATACAAACTAAAAAATACTATATATAAATATTCTTTTGTAAATTATTTACGTGTAATTTCAGGTGCAAGAGCTTAGCAGTCCACCTCGAGCCAGTACAGTAGTCAAAGACTGTGTCAAGGCCTGCCTTAGATCTACATATCAATTTTTGTTTGAAAACTGCTATGAACTTTATAACCGAGAGTTTCAGGTAACTAAACAGCGGTAACCGAAGTTGAACGTTTACTTTTAACGCGTATAAAAACTAGCTTTTCCCAATTACTTTTAATAAATAATAATAATTTTCTTAATTTATCTTAAATGGAAAATAGCGTTGTATTTATTCATATTAGCAATCAAGTTTAGAGAAAAGTAAATATAAAGAAGAAAAAAATAAACTAGGATAGTTTTCATATATTTATTTAAAGGTTGATTTGTGCAACTTTTGGCAATTTCTAAGACTACGAATTATAATCAGTAAGACCGTAATTTTTGACCTTTTTGATTTTAATTTTTTTATCTACCAGTATTATTAATTGTATTTCTTTTGCAAGGTGGATCCCAACGAAGCGAAACGTGACCCAGCCGACCACGGACCTCAATTAGACTCATTAGATTTTTGGCACAAGCTGATTGCTCTCATCGTATCCGTTATAGAAGAAGACAGAAACAGCTATGCACCAGTACTGAACCAGTTTCCGCAAGAGTTAAATATTGGACAGGTATGGATTTTGACCTATTTTGCTAATCTTCTGTATTTCCAGATCTTTGTTTTTGTGGATTCGATTCCCATTTCGAACAATTAATAACTACCATTCATCTGTCCTGCTAAGTCAAAATGTGGCATTCGGTTCCCTCACTCAACACGTTATGGCTCGAGCGGAAAGTGGAGAAAGAACTCCCTACCTGAACCCTAGGTCTGTCTTCCGATATATGAACCTACACCAGATAATCTGATGTGAAATATATGTGTAGTTAATATTTTCAACATGTGAACGTTAGAATAATATTTTAATTAAAAAATATAGTGAAATCGTTATACAACTATAATGGAATATGATTTTTTCCAGTTATCGGCAGCAACGATGTGGTCATTATTCGCCGTGGACATGAAGTACGCCCTCGAGGAACACGAACAGCATCGGCTCTGCAAGTCTTCCGCTTATATGAACTTACACTTTAAGGTATCTTTAATTGTATAAAAGAAATATTACTTATATTAAATTTGCATTAAGATTACATTGTCCACTTTTTACTCTTTCCTTCTTCTTCTTCTTCCTGGCATTAATCCCGGCTAACCAGGGTCTGCCTTTCTACTTAACCTACTCCACTTTGCACGATCTTTTGCGTCCTCGGTGGTTAGACCATTGGCTCTCATGTCCTGCATCACGACATCCAACCAGCGCTTCCTTGGGCGTCCGGGAGGTCGCGCCCCAGGAACTAGTATAGCAAGGCACTTGCGTCCGACATAGTTCTTAGGCCGGCGCGTAACGTGGCCAAACCATCTCAAGCGACGCTCTTGGAGCTTATCCGCTACGTCACGGACCCCAAGACTACCTCGAATGAATGTGTTGCGTATGCGGTCAGACCGCGTTACGCCGCACATCCACCTCAGCATCTTCATTTCCGTGACGTGAAGCTCCCGAGTGTGCCGAGATAGTGCTGGCCAACATTCGCTGCCGTATAAAAGAACCGGTCGGACGATGCTCTTGTATATCAGCCCCTTGAGCTTGGGCGGTATTCTGCGGTCGCAGACCACACCAGTGACCTCCCGCCATTTGGCCCAGGCAGCGCTTATCCGGCCATGGATATCGTGGTCGATGCCTCCAGACTCGTGCATGACAGATCCAAGGTACCTGAACTTCTCCGACTTAACGGCTGGCTCAGGACCTATAAGGATGGTGCTCGAGTCCCGGCTCCCGCAGACCATGTACTCTGTCTTCGACACATTTAGTTTAAGACCGCCGTTCTCAAGCGTACCCTTCCAGAGGTTCACTTTACGCTCCAGCGTCAGTCGGTTCTCGGCAATGAGTGCTATGTCGTCGGCATACATCATCAGCCATGGAGGCTGGTCCTGGATGTGAGCCGAGACAGTATCGAGCACTACATTGAATAAGAACGGACTAAGAGCCGAGCCCTGGTGAACCCCCACTGTAATCGGGAAGGGTCTAGTGTCGCCAACAGCAGTCCTAACCATAGAAGC
>JAEBDU010011305.1:0-16791 GCA_016802625.1 Heliconius numata
TAGATACTGATCAATTAATAGAATATCAACAGCGTTTCAACGCATCTATCTAAAACCAACGCGTTGAATATTCATCACATTTAGATAGACGGGGCGATAGACCCACATCAGAAAAACATCAAAAATGCATCAAGCGGAAACATCCGTCTATATTGTAGGAGCAATATTGTCTCGGCTCCTCACCCTTCCTCTCCAGCTCCCGGGGCTCGGCCGTGCTTAGCCAGTGATCTGTTCCCGAGTTCCCGGCCACTCAACGTCCTTTCACAATGAAATGGTTATAATAAAAATTATTTTCTAACAATAACAAGTTCCTTTCTGATAATAAAATCCTTTTTGATAATAAAATAATTAAAGTTTTTGTTCGTTTCTCAGTGAATGTGTAATTGTTACTTCATTAAATCGGTACTATAGAAATAGATAATTGAGGCCGTCGTAGTACAATGGCACAAGGATGTGACTGTAACGCTACGGTTGGGGGTTCAATTCCTACTCGGGGGAAAGAGTTATATATAGCAGTATACAGCGTAAAGCTGATTTTTTAAAATTTTTACTATAAACATATTCGATTTACAAGTAATAATCTATATATATAAAAGGACTTGTCCTCACTGACTGAGGTAAGACGCACGCACAGGCGTAACCACTGTGCGTAGAAACTTGAAATTTGGACAGATGTTTACTTTCGTAATCTGGACATCCACTAAGAAGGTATTTTGAAAAATGTTATCCCTAAGGGGCTGAAATACGGGTTCAAAGTTTGTATGGAAAAAAAATTAAATCGGCACCGATTTTTATAAAAATCGAAACTTAGACTCTTAAAAGTATTTCATTGAACACGTGTTTCAAAGTTTATTAGAATTCTCCCCTAAGCAATAAGCAAGCGAAGTTGCGCGCGTCCGCTAGTACTTATATAATTACATATACCTCCGAATTAGTTTGTTTCTTTAAAACCTCATTCCATTAATAACATTCTCATAATTCTAATACCATACCACAAAGCAATTGTAAGCGGAGCGCCTTCGTCTCATTTACATAGTAAGAGAACAATGCGAAATAAAATTAATTTATGAAACACATTACTTCGTGAATTCGTTAAGGGTGGACAAATTGCGGGGGCGGCCCACGACGTGACAACTGACTCTTACTCACTGTTAATGAGAGATCACCGCCTTGCATATTTTTTCTGGCTGAAGAGAATTTTTTGCAGATTTTTAGACTGTTTTAAAATTTAAATTTAGTTTAGCGCACATAGTGTTACGTTGGTACCTATTTAAAAAAATATTTGGGTTATTTTGTTACCATAGGGAGTTCGTGTAAACTGTGATAAGATCGTACTAGTTGGGAACCATTTATAATATCATCTATATTATATTATACCTTCATATGTCTCTGTTTTGCTAGAACAAAAAAATATATCTGTCTAAATGGAAGTGGGAGGTATCCCATTCAGGGGGCCAGTCGTGGCGCAGCGGCACATGTGACTGTAAACACGAAGGGTCTTGAGTTCGATTTCCACTCGAGAAAATGAAACATTTAATATTTTTATGTCTACGCTCCGGTGTCGAGGCCAAGCGCGGCGGCGTCGAGTTCTTCCACTCAACACGAAATACCTCCTGAATTCGTCGCAAAAGTTGGGAGCGGAGTGTCTTAGCACTGGGCTCCCCCTGCCTCACCTAACCTAACATGCGGGATACAGCTGATACTGAAAAAATATATATTTTTGCTACGCCTAGAATATAACTCATATTAGTAGGCTTTATACAGAAATATGGTAGATTCAATTTGCCTATCCGTTAAAAATTACTCAAAATGCATATATATTTATAAGTATTCAAGCAAATACTACAATGAATACCAATATAATACAGAGATGTTTTTTGCTTGTTTCAATAAATATACTCTCCTTTCAATATAGTCTTGCGGGCTGCTATACACAATAATCTCGGAGTTTCATTCGGTATATTCAAAATATTCTTTCGAGACCACGTGTGCATGCTCCGCCGATTATTACTACTGAAAGTGAACACAACGAAAATATAAAAACAAAATTGAAACTTCATGTTAAGTTGTTGTTAAAAATTTTATGTTTATTATTATTTTTTTAATACTTGAAAATAATGGAGAAGAGGCCAGTGGTGGCGCAGGGGCGCAAGTGTGGTAAACTCGACCGAGGTTATGGGTTCGATTCCCACTCGAGAAAAAATGTCTACTTTAATTGCTTTGCTTTGGTACCGAGGAAAAATGCTACATTGAGTTTTGCCACTCAACACACAATTGCCTCCAGAAATAGAAATCAGCGGAAAGTGGGGAATTGAAGTGTCTTAATGGGAATGAAGTGTCCTAATACTAGAATCCCAGGTACCCTTTGCATACCCTCCTATGAGCAAGCTTCAAGCTATTTGAAGCTAAAAAAATATCGCATAAAAATGTTCAAATCCAGGATTTTGTTTTAAAATTTTCTTTTTGAAGGTAATTCTCCAAAATTATACTCGAAACAAATTCCTAAATATCGAAATTTCTAAACACCAATAAAGATAATTCAGTTAAAACTAGCTAGCTCAGCTAGCTTTAGTACAAAACAAACTAATAACGAAATCTGTTTAAGGTGATTAAGTACCTGCGCCGATAAGATTCTAGTCCACAATGCGGTAAGAGGGTTATAAACTAATATTAACAAGCCAGTATCGCAGACCGCAAGATCATGAAAATGTACCCGATCCCTCTCGGCATGCAGGATAACTTCCATGTTTGCCCTCCATACATTATTTATCACATTAGTTGTATGTACTGTACCTACTTTGTTTACGTTACTGCCTTTGGTAAACTACCCTTCGACTACTGTGTTTCTAGCTGTAGTTGTAGATATGAGACTATCCTTTAAAATTCGTTGATTGTATTATTTCTTGGTAAAATTGTTAGATTTTTTTTTATTATACACATTTAAAAATGTAAATAAAACATTTTAGATTCTTTATCATTTAGAAGGTGAATGTGTGGAGAAAAAATACACCCTACTAACAAATTACTGGCCTGCTTGGCCTACTAGCTAATAATAATGTTAAACAAATTATATTATACTAAACTATTAATTGTATAAGAAGAAACAAATTCCATAAATAATAATCATTAGTAAATCAAATTCTGGTATCCAAGGCCTTAATAGACAAATAGAAATGGGAGCGTCGTATAAAGTGATTAAACTCACATTACATAGGATCTGTTCTCAATTTCAGAGAATTATAACACTATTATCAGTCACCGGAACTTTCCTATACAATAACGATAAATAATAAACTTTGTTAAAAGTTCATTGTTTCTCCGGTCGTAGGTAAACTTGGGTGTTACTTTTAAATAAAAATTCGTCTTGATATGATTCAAAATTCAAGTAAACATGTTGTTTTTAGTATAAATAATACTATACACTTGTGTAACTTAAGTGTAATTTAATTAAGCCGAGTTAAATGGCTGGACGTTGTAGGGTAGTTATAAAAAATAATATTTCAGGGACAAACTGTTATTATGGGTGTCTACGTTCCTTATGGAGCACGATGAAGTTAAATTTTGTTTATTAATTTTACAATATCTAGTCATATTCTAGTGTAAAAGTAAATATAAATATAACATAATTCTAACTCGCAAAATTTCAAAATTCCGTAGCTTCCAAAGGGGCTTTCAACTGTGCTTTAGGACACACAGTTGAAAACACTTTGATTATGATAATTGTGATTGTGATAATGCCCCCGATTTTTTTTAGGCTTCCCTAAGACAAATGTGGGGACCTGGGAGGGAACTTCACGATTTCTCTGATGATATACATATGTTTAGGTCAAACGATTTAGATAAAGGGCGATCTTGGATTCCTCCATCTAATAAGTATGCAATGCATAATACACAATGTAATGCTAGTCAGAATTGAGTTATATATTACTAGATTACTAGATTTTATATTAATTGTATGAAACCATACGGGAGCCATAAGAGACAAAAATTTTCCATTGCCATATTATCATCACCAAAGTAACTTTTAAAAGCAAGAGTGTCTATATAGACACATGTATCTATATAGACATGACATCGAGGACAGCAAAGTAGAGGTAGAACTCGTAAAAATGACTCGTACGTCAATACCTTTTGAAATACGGTAATGGAAATACGAAATAAAACAGAAAGCAAAGTATGATTAGTGTGTTCCATACATCCCATTGTCAAGTTTTACGACTCCCGCTTCGCAATAATCATTTAAACCTCAAATATATATTTCAAATACTTTTTGTAACTGTATGTAATGTCTAATTCTGATGTCTTAAAAATTATAATAATAATAATGTTTAAATCAATCGATTTATATTTTAATATTTTATATATTTTACTATAATGTAAAAATGCCAATTATGTGTACTTCCAAAAATTGTTTTAAATAACATTTAATTTGGTGTCTTTAATTTTATTTTCTCAATATGAGCAAAAATATAAAAATACATATATATTATGATATGTTTCTTTTTTTAAAAACCGACATTTAAACAAATTATCACTATACGCCTTGATCTCTATTTATATATCGATTTCATAACAAGCTTTATGCTTTACCTTTTTCAGCGATAGATCCATATCCTTAATTAACTAACGTCACAGTACTGCACCAAGATACAAAGTGGAGCTCTGCAGACAGCAAAACAGCCACAAATGCAATCAGACGGGAAATAGGAAATGTCTGTTTAGCCAATTGACATTTTATTTTCACTGCAATTCGAATGAGCATAGATAGTACGAAACCTGAATCAACTTAACTCAAATAAAAAATAAAACTTTTATTCGTTATAAATGAGACATGTTCAACAAATTAGTTGTGGAAAATATCAAAATTTCTAGTTTAATTTCAAATTAGAGAAATCTAGTTGCAAAT
Source organism: Heliconius numata (assembly GCA_016802625.1). NCBI lineage: Eukaryota > Metazoa > Arthropoda > Insecta > Lepidoptera > Nymphalidae > Heliconius > Heliconius numata. The sequence continues at coordinate 4,907 of JAEBDU010011305.1, forward strand.
ATACTGATAGTAATTAGATAGCTAGCTCGAGTCCAATTTTATTTATACACAGGGGATGCTCAAAGCCATTATCTACAACAAATGTATGCCCACAAACGAATTACTAGGCGGTAGAATTAAAAACGCATCTAAATACAACATTTTCCCAATAAAAGTAACTAGTGAAACTCATCAGATATTAGAAAACCGAGTGATCAGTTGATGTTGCGGAAATCTCCCCAATCGGTGCTCGTGAGATTAAAAGTCCAGTGCCTACCCTAGTACCTACAGTACCTAGTAGCAGACGACAGTTGTTTGTGGTGGCGCGTGTACCCAGTACATAGTGCCGTCTGTACACATGCACTCGCTACAGTGCCGCCGCCTCCCTTCGTTATGATTAATGCAGCCGTGTTTACCTACAAATAAAATGTATCGCGCTGGGGATGGATTGCGCCGTAATTTCAGTTTTCATATCCATTTGTCTATTTTGTATGAGATCAAAGCGCGGAAAGGCTTTTACGGCTATCGTGCGTTGCGACGGCTTTCACAATGTTTTGTTTTAAACCGTAATGAACTTTTATTGGAGAATAGAATGTATAAATAAATTCGATTCAAACAAAATATTTTACGGATCATGTTAATATTTTAATGTACCTAGTAGGTTAGAGTTGAAATATTTCAACAGATTTTTCTGTAATATTTTTCATTTAGGAACCATTAGTTCAAAATGAACTGTATGAAATAATAATGAATGTAAATAATGTTTAGCAAACCGATCAGGCAATTGTTTTATGGGTAGGTCCTCAAGGCGGCTCCAAGATTTATGGTAGTCGGTGCCGACCACTAACGACGGCCGGCCCACCCTGACTGATGCTCTACATTTGTTTCAACTGATTTACTTCACCACACGTTCAGGGCCTTCCGCTGCCTGTCTTCTGCAAATGTACCAAACTTATGACGTTTTCAAAAATTAAATGAACTGTACGTTTTAAATATAATTGTATGAATGTTTTTAATTTGGACCGACTTACTATATTTTTTCGTAGAATGTAAATACAGATATTGAGCGAAAATATACAAATACAATAATTTTATATTTGTATTGTTTTAAAAATGTTGTTTTTGATAATAATATTTTGGTATTATTATCATTTATTTATATGAAAAGTAATAAACACATATAATGATGCTGCTTTACACTTTTCAGTTGCACAGTAGGAAAAGTTTTGCATTGTAGACGGGACGGGTTCGATTCCTATTCCGTATTTTACTTTTGTTTTCAATAAAACCAAATAATATTAATTTGGTAATGATTTTACACTCAATATCTCAGACAGTGCTATAGTATTCTATATTATGTTATATATATATGCATATATATATACCTGTAAAGCATTTTAGTTGTTTTTTTCTGATAGGTCATTTAATAGAAGTGAGCGTGTTACCAACTCATGGATGATCATTGACAAACTAAAATATTTTTACTGTAAGCGATTGAAAGGAAGAATAGAGTTGGATAGAGCTGGTTTAAAAACCCTACAATGTAAAAACATAAGATTTTTGAGTCCATTTACTGTATTTTTGTTCATTTATTTATATACGATTGAAATCCAAAAGTCTGGCTCGTTCACCTCAAAGTTTTCATTAGACGCGAGCAAGTTTGCGGTGAATGTGAACGGGAAGGGAGCGTTTGGCACAACGCTGATAACACAACAAGCAACTTGTTACAAACGTGTTTAGTTTTAGTTATTGCTTCGAGTTCGACGGTTAACTCATTGGTCTAATAATGAAGTGGGTACCGCCGCACTCATTATGCTCTGGTTTCTCTTTAAGCAATTTCGGTATATCGTTTTTGTAAAATAAACTGAATTATTTACTCTAACCTACTAGTTAAAGTTTATTTACTTTGTTAACTTTATGCACTTCTTCTACGTTGTAAACTGTTACCATATATTTTAATTTTTTAACACTTATATAAATAGAACACTTAGAAAACTCATTCTATAACAATATTTTAATGTTTTAAGATTCATTTTTAACTCAAATTCGTTTAAACTATAACATTTTTTATATGTGACATAGTCAAAGTAATGCAAGATTAAATTACGTACGTACGTACAGACGTACGCGGACGCTGTCCTGACCGAGTAACAATATTTTTTTTGTATTTTTTCCCCCATTCGTTTGCTGGATGTCAAACAGATCTGTAAACCGAACGTAAATTGGGAATTTACGTGGATTTGGAATCCGCGTTTGCTAAAAGGCATCTATCCATGTATACATGCTTTACAGCCGTGCATACGCTTTATTGTACACTACAAGTGGTTTAGATAACATTTTAGCTAAACGGTATTTATTCACATAAATTTTACAATTGAACTATTAGCTGTCAGCTGACAGAGCACAAGGGTGGAACTGTAACGTGACGGTTGCGGGTTCCATCTACACTCGAGGAAGTGAAATATTTATTTACGTTTATATATCCATTTCTTCGCTCTGATGTCGAGGCAAAGCGCGGCGTTGAGTTCTGCCACTCAACATGCAATGCCTTCCGAATTCGTCAGAAAGTGGCGGACGGAGTGTCTTAACACTAGGTTCCCTTTGCCTGCTATGTGTGGCATACAGCGTGCAGCTGATGAAAGAAATAAAAACTATTAGATGAGTTTATTTTTAAATGCAATTTAAATATATGGTTTAGTTAAAATAATGAAAATACGTAACTTGATGATGATGATATTTAAAAAAAAATGTTCAATTGTTTCATTCCCTCTTATTTCATTTATGTCATAACCACTTAAAAGAACAATCCAGAAACAATTCAGCATTTCTTTCATAGAAGTAAAGTAGAAAGTAGGTAGAATGTGGCTCAACAGACACACTCGTACTTTGTCTTTTGTCCGTTACACGATGTTAGGCAAGGGGCAGGAAGGGGAAGCGGTTTATCTGCCCTCCGGAACACAGGAAGACGTACGCTCCGTCCTGCACCGGTGGATTCCTTTAGGCTTCACATTCGTTCCGAATTCTAATTATGATGGTATGTGTGTCATATTTATGCAAAGTGAGATAGTGTTACTTCACTATTTATATCGTTATTTTATTTATGTTGGAATTTTTCGTAGTGTTAAGTGATTCCCTAACACCGTGGAAGTGTCTAAATACGCATAGTGGTCGTGATCTTAAATCTGCCTTATGGGAACAACAACGCTAAAATTTGACATTAATTTCAGCTTGATACTTTCACGCAATATGGAGATGAATTGTTTTGACAGACGGACAGACAAACATTAAAATGAGTCGCGTGGCGCAGGGCACAAGAGTGCGACTGTAAACGTGACATGTGGTGGGTTTGATTTTAACTCGAGGAAATAAAATATTTCATATTTTCATTTCCTCGCTCTGGTTACCAGTCAAAGCGCGGCGTTGAGTTCCTAGAGGCTATTAGAGTTAATATGTATGTTAAATTATTATTTTCTTAATTTGTCACCATAGAAGTAAAATTTTGTAAGCAAATCATATTATTAACTTTTGAAATTCAAATTCAAATTCAAAATATTATTTATTCAAATAAACTTATAATAAGCACTTTTGAATCGTCGATGAATCGGATGATCGGTTCGGAAGGCAGTTCTGCTGAGAAGAGCCGGCAAGAAACTCAACAGTTGCTCTTTTCAAAATCAATGGTACAATCACAATCTATTACATTAGTTGGCAGCTATCCTGCATTACATTCAATAGACATTAATTCCATACATGTTTGTCTTCTAAGTATTCTTGAACAGTGTAATACGCTTTACTTGTCATAATTTTTTTTACTGATATTTTAAATTTTGGAAGTGGCAAATCTAGAATACACTGTGGAATTTTATTATATACACGTATGCTCAGACCCATAAAAGATTTATTAACTTTTTGGAGGCGAAAACTTGGCGTAACAAGCTTATCTTTATTTCTCGTGCCTATCGTATGATTGTCACTATGCTTACTATGACAATGTATATTTTGTCGGACAAAGAGAATATTATAGTATATAAATTGAGAAGCAACTGTAAGAATACCTGCATCTTTGAAAACATCTCGCAGAGAATCTCGCGCTCTTAGTTTATAAATATATCTGACGGCCTTTTTTGGAGGATAAATATAGAATTTATGTCTGAAGCACTGCCCCATAGCAGCATTCCATAAGATAAAATACTATGGAAATAGCCATAGTAGACTAGTCGGGCAGTGTCAACGTCCGTCATTTGTCTTATTTTTTTAATTGCGAACGCGGCAGAGCTGAGTTTATCCGCAAGTGCTTCCAGATGAGTGTTCCACTGGAGTTTGGAATCTATAGTTACACCTAAGAAAATAGCTGATTCCGACAAATTGAGAGTCTCTCCTTTAATTAGTAGACTAAAATTATGTTTTTTAACATTTTGTAAAGCAAATTAAATACATTTAGTTTTTTTAGCATTTAACATTAGATTATTAACATCAAACCAACGAAGGATATGCGATAATGCACTATTCACGTCGTCATAGTTTATTTTGTTTCTGTCAACCTTAAATATTAAAGAGGTATCATCCGCGAAAAGTACAATATCACATAGGTTCCTCACATAAAAGGGTAGATCGTTAATATAAAGAAGAAATAAAAGGGGACCAAGAATGGACCCCTTTTGGAACGCCCATCTTTAGAGGAGATCCAGATGATTTTACATTATTTATACTAACCTTCTGGATTCTTTGGTTTAAATATGAGGCAATAAGGTCAAGTGCAGTATCCTGTATACCATAATGTTTTAGTTTTAACAACAGAGTTACATGGTCTACGCAATCAAAGGCTTTGGATAAGTCACTAAACACTCCAATTGCATTTTGTGACTTCTCCCATGCGTCATAAATGTGCTTTAGGAGTGCGGCACCCGCATCCGTAGTGGATTTGCCTTTGGTGAAACCATATTGCTCACTATGGAAACAATTGTTAATATTTAAGAAAGTTGTGAGCTGGTTGAACATTATTTTTTCAAATATTTTACTTAAGGATGGCAAAACAGAAATCGGTCTGTAATTTCCAGGCTCAGATCTATCTCCACTTTTGTAAAGCGGCACTATTTTGCTATATTTCATTAAATCAGGAAAAGTACCGGATTCTACACAATTGTTAAAAATTAAAGCAAGGTAAGGAGCAATATTAGGTATAATTGAATTAAAAACTTTAACAGACATGCCCCATAAGTCACCAGTTTTCTTTAAATTAAGGCTTTTAAAAGTTTTGACAATTTCATCTGGTGACACATTCTTAAACACAAAATTTTGTCTACAACTATTTACATGGGTTTTTAGTATTAATTCTGCTTCCGACGGAGATGATGGCAGTGAGCATAGTGAGAGTAAATCTATTGTAAATATATATGAAATACGAGTAGGTAAGTGAACTTTGGTATGAAGGAGACTCTCGGTTCCAGTTCGCCTCTCAGGAACCATCCAAGAATGTTATGTTGATAAAATTATTTGTCTCCCGCCGCGTTTTATTCTTATCATGGATCGTTCGGTTGGTCTGCTTTGCACTACGAAGTGCGCTTTACTGACGGTGCCCGATCTTGTGGTACTGCTCTAAAGAAAATATATTATTTTATTATATGTTGTATATTTTAATATATTTTATATAAAAATAAAAATGTTGGCATTCATTCGTAGATGCTTTATATTATTTTTTTTTTCAAAAAGGAGGAGGTTCTGTATTTGTAAACTATACAAGCTGTAACGCGATTGACGGATCAAAGGTTGTCTACGGGTAGAAAATCTCAGGTGAGGCTTCATCCCCATGTATGTGAGCCAATTTTCACTATATTAGTATAGGGTAGATATTTGAAATCTTGTTTTTTTTAAATTTAGATTAGTATAATAAGATATGAATAATATTTATCACAAATTTTATAAATTTTCCGTGTTTGTTTTTTGTAACTAAAAGTTTTACAATTTAAAAGCTTTTATTTAGAGTTTAATAGAAATAGATTCACGCGAAACAATATCCAAATATATTTTGTAAGTATTTTAGTTAAAAAGCCTTAAACTTTAAAAAATATTAATTTTGAAATAATTTTATCACATTTTTTTTTAAAACATTAATAAAAACAAGTTAAGGTTAGGTAAGTAATATTTGCAATATTCAGAGATTATTATTGCAAGCTATCACGTAGGTTCTGCTACGTGTTAAAGTTTTCCAATGAAATTCTTTTATAGCTAGTTCTAAGTGAGCATAAAATGCAGGGTCAAACAGAGGAAAAACTACGAGGAAATCGCTTAAGCAAATACACCGAGCGCGACGCGTACTAGGGTTCTGTTTAATACATTAAGGTTTTTTGTATATATATTCTTTTAATAAAATATACTATTGTAAAATTTAGCTAAGTACCTACATTTTTTAGATTTAATAATAATAATAATGTTTATATTAACTTTTTATTTTAGTTTGGCTTGCAGCTTCACGCTGTATCCTGGACATAGCAGAATAGACAGAGGAAATCCTTTTCAAAGAACCTCGTTTTCCACCAAATCTTCGAGTGGCGGAACTTAACGCCGCTCTTTGTCTTGTTACCAAAGCAAGAAAATTAAATAATTTATTTTAAAACGAACCCTAACAAAGTAAAAATAGTGTATTGCAGCAACTCTTTTAAGGTACGCGTTAATGTCTACCCACAAGAAATACGAGAAAAGCTAATGACGCCATTTCCTTTAACCCAACTAACCACCGCAGTGCAGTTATACCAAATATAATTTTCAAAGGTGTTCACTAACTATAGGTAACACATAAATTTAAAGTGCGATAGTAATAGCCTACTGGCTCTCGGGTTTTGATTTAAGGTTCGGGCGAGCTGAAAATGCAGACGATAATAATAACAGCTACCGCGATTTAATATATATTGCGTGGATGATCAAAATATAGGGTAAATATGTGTAATTATTTTCAAAACATTATTAATTATTTTTTAGTTCACGCTGTATCCCGCACGGTAGTGTAAGCAAAAGGAGCCTGGGAAACCTAGTGTTAAGATACTCCATCTCCATCAAGACGCTCTGCTTTCCACTTTCCGCCGAATACTCGTAGCATTGTGTGTTGAGTGGCAGAACTTAACGACACGCTTCGCCTCATTACTAGACCGAGGAACTGAAAATACTAAACATTTCATTCCGCTGATTGAGAATCGAACCCACAACCACGTTTACAATCACTAACAAGCACAAGCGTACTCACCTTGTTCCCTTGTTCCCCTTGGTCCATTTCTTTATTTTAATAGTATTAAAATACTTCATTTTAAAATACTATATAACTTCCTTAAAAGACATCATTGATCGTAAGAAGCTAAGGACGTAAATGGCGTTTAGTTGCAGACAAATAGTAGGTAAAATTAACTACGCTGCGTCCGGACCGGCTCGGACGCTTTGCGAACATCTTACGGGGTTAGGATGTCTGGAAGTGTTATAGAATTGTGTGTTTTTTTAATTTTATTTAAATTTTTATTTCGTTGTTTTCATTTTTATATTAAATCTTTATAGTAATGAGCTATATGTGTTTAGCACTATTATATTTCAGTAAAAATATTTCTGAAGTATAATAATAGTTCCTTAAAGATTCCGTCGTGGCGTTGCGGCTGTATGAAATGTCTCACAAATTGGAAAATGAGGAACAGAGCGTCTTAGTACCAGGTTCACTCTGCCTATCCTGCTATAGATATACGAGACGCTAAATATAGACACAAACAGAAAGATATGTGTGTCCTTAATATGTTTAAATTAAGCCAAACGACTCCCAGTTTGCTTGTAAATTTAAAAAGTCAATAAAAAAGTAAATAAATCCTATTTATAAAAAAATATACACAGTCTTCACATCTATACATATTACATCTGTGTGAATTTGGTAAAATTATGTATAGAAGGAGTTAGTAGAGTGTATGTAACAAGTCGAGTGGGAACAAAGGAAACTAATAGTGGAGCCGCACTGCTTAAGAATAGTTTACTAACATGCTACTTAATCTTCTTTGTTATTTCAACTATGGATGCAATACCCAATCTCAGTACTTTTTTTAGGGTAGACATAGGGAACCTAGTGTTAAGACACTCCGCTCCCCACTTTCCGCCAAATTTATCGAGGCATTGCGTATTGACTGGCGGAGCTCAACGCCGGGCTTTTACCTTGGTGCCAGAGCGAAGAAATGAATATTAATACATAATAATTAATTTCCTTGAGTGGGAATCGAAGCCACAACCACCGTGTTATAGTCATACCATTTTAAGCCACGACGACTCTAATCTCAGTACCTTTATTTACGAATTTAATAATTTGTACGACAAATTAAAGTTTTAAGTAACTCTAGTCTCGTAACTTCAAATAAATTAAAACATTTCTTTTTCTTTCCTAATTGTGGAATAACACTTTAAACATGTACAAGCAGTTGTAATAAACTAGAAATTCGCTGTAATTGAATAGAACTTACTTTTATCTAACTCTAGGTTCCTTCTGCCTACCCTACTATACACAGAATAAGGCATCAAATAAAAAAAGAATAATTAACTATTTCAATTATATAAGCATTTTAAGAATTAAAAATCGTATTTTTAATAAATATTTTATTCTAACTACTAACAAAATAATTGGAAAACTAAGGTAAGTTTGCTTATAAAATTCATTAGGTTTAAGTAACAATACGAGAAAAATGAACAACGCAATAAATTAAACCACCCTGGGACTAAGCCGTCTACGGCTTTAATTAACTTTTAACCAGTTATTTTCAAATGGAAAAAGTAAGATACGAATAAGTTTATCGTTCATGCATTCTATATATACAATTGTTTTCAGCTTCACGCTGTATCCCGCACACAACAGGGTAACCTAGTGTTTAGACACTCTGTTCCCACTTACCACGCCGAAATCACGGCGTTGCATATTGAATGGCGGAACTCAAGAGAGAAGAAATGAAAATATACATTTAAATAAATATTTCACTTGCTTCGAGTGGAATCGAACCCACGACCCGACGATTTCAGATATCATCTTTGTGCCCCTGGCCTCATACTATATATTTTTTTAAGTAAATTGCTTGTTAACTTCGCCACATATGATCCTTATAATTTTTCAGCTTGATTCCAGTGGACGAAGGCAAATTGGGCAATATCTCAAAAATGATGGTAATATTGCACCTGTCTGTTAATGTTGACATGGGACGCCTTGTGTATATCATCTTGACAGAGTCAGTAAATATCACTCGTTTGAATAAATAATCAGGATTCTTTGTCATATATGAATCTTTAGGTGTATCTTAAGATTTAATAATTTTAGCTTTTATGCACATGTAATTACAAACATATTAAAACTTTTAAAGACATTATTCTGGTAGTTAAATTGTTGACATGAAATTTCACTTGTATTGTTTTAAAAAAATAAACGGGATATATTTTTATACGTTTTCTAAAAAATATATTTCTTTCCTCGGTATGAAATAACAGTTTAAAAATGAATGTGTGATATGAAAGCTTGCTTTTAGATTAAGCTTTGTTTTTTAAACAACATTAAAAGTATTAACAAATTTTATTATGCCCTTATGAGGTTTTATCAATTGTATATAGTAAAGTATGTTGCACATTTGTCCTATTGCTCACTTTCTAAAACTGAAATTCTACCTAAATATAACAGATTTTAAATATAAAAGTAAAAAAAAGCGTATTCTTAAAGAAAAAAATCGATTGCCTCCGGCTGCACTGTAATAGGTACTATAACATAAATGTGTGGCGACCACTTTACATATTTTCAGATATCATCTCAAACTTCACGGTATTATAATCGTAGGGTCGCGACCCCTTCGTGTATAATTCTCCTTAAGTAGAGCGTTACTAACGCGTAAAAATGTTCTGAGCACGGTCGAGATAGCTTGGTATATTTTATATCTGGAAATATATATATTTACATTGTAGATATTACAGAAAAAGGTAGTATTTAAGTTATAATTAACATAAGTATCTATAAGCTAATTTAAGAATTTTCTAATGTAACAATAGCCTATAAGAAAAGGCAATTAGAAAACTCTGCTATTCTCCACTTAAAAGAAAACGTGTCTATTAACCACTATTGTTCAGTAACACAAAATAAATATAATTGCGTACTTTTTTAAAAAAAAATACAAAATATTTAAAACATCTATGAGACATTTTTAGATATTTACATATTTTCTGAAGTGAAACTAAAACAAGCTGTCAGTTCTCTCCCAGAATAAAACGGAAGTATGTCGCGATGACTTGCGCCCTCGGGACGCGCGTTTCCCACGTCTCTCCGCCTGCGATGTTTATATCAGTTTAAAAGGCGACTTCACCGATCACAGCGTTTCCTTTGCGACGACGGTATAAAAGAATTTCGAAGAAATACCGGCCGTTGTGAATATAAGTATCACATATTTGGGAAGCTTTTCCAAGCTAGATATATTTATTCTTTTAGTACTAAATAAAATTTTTAAAGTATAGTGGTGCAGGCGTTTAACTGTAAACGCGACAGGTTGTGGGTTCGATTCCCAGATGAGGAAACAAAATATTTTATATTTTCATTTCTTCGCTCTGGTGTCGACGCAGAGCGTGACGTTAAAGTCGGCCACTCAACACGCAATACCTCCAAAGTGGAGAGTGGAGTTTCTTAACACAAGTTTTCTTTTGCCCACACTGGTACATGCGGGATACAGCGTGAAACTGAAGAAAAAAATACAATAAATTTATAATAATCTCAATTCAAAAGTCATTATAAGGTAACAAATTATGCATAAGACTTATTCTTAGCGTAACAAAGGATTTTACAGAACTCCAGACGCTTTCACATCTTTCCGTTCAATGAAATAGAGAGTTGTAAATCTCTTGAGAAAAATTATTGCTTTTGTTTGCTGCGCTCGGATTATTAAAGTTGTTAATGGTGTAAACTATATACAATGGAAAACTAAAGTTGAAACATTTCCATCGAGATTTTTCTATGGTGGAATATGTTAATATTATATTGTATACTTCTGAGTCGTGGCGCTGGGGTACAAATTATGACGGGTAACGCGACAGTTGTGGGTTCGATCCCCACTCGAGGTAATGAAATATTTATTTAAATATATATCTCTATTTGTTCGCTCTGGTGTCGAGGCAAAGTGCGGCGTTGAATTCAGCCACTTAACACTGCAATGCCGGAATACAGCGGAAAGTGGGGAACTGAATGTCTAAAAACTAGGTTCTTCCACTGCTACAATCAATCAATCAGTGTAAAGATTATTGATTTATTGTATATTTCTGTACAAAACTTAGATGGATGTCATGAAGAACGTGAAATAAAATTTTGCTATAGTTAAAACTTTAAAATTTACATTTTTCCCGAATAGAAGCCTCCCTCCAGTTGTATTTTTTAGTTGTGTTATAAAAAGCCAATTTTTATTATTGGTAAATAACGAAAATATCGAAACCACTCAGAATAAACTTTGAAGTATTTGCTTATTAATTTTAATGATATAGCCGAAATAGCTGAGCTTGCCTCTTATCTTAAGTACGCTTCTTAAAAAGGTCTAGAGTGTACAAAGTTCACCTCTTACAATAATACCTCTGTAGACCCCACTTCAACTCTGACGTTAGATAAACGTTGCTCATATTTTTATGGATATTCGGTAATTTAATAGCGTACTATTAGCACACGCGAGAACTGAGGCCGTTCTGGCCCAGTGCTACAGGGTGGCGGTACTGGTTCGATTCCCGGGAAATGAATTGATAAATTGAATGATTTAATATTTTTATTTAGTCCTCTGGTATAAGACAAATCGCGGCTTTAAGTTCAACCACTCAACACGTATTATGTCAAAAATTAAGCGAAAAATGGGAAACGAAGTGTCTAAACACTTGGTTCCCTCTTTCTTCCT
>JAEBDU010011308.1:0-17192 GCA_016802625.1 Heliconius numata
AAAAGGATACTTCTTAAACGAGTGTTGGTTGTGGTGGTAGTGGTTGTTAACGAGTGGCATCTGTTATGATATGTAAAACTTGACTCAATTAGGTATTATTTTTGTAGAAACTAACATTTTGGTATATTAACAAGAAAATACATAAAAAATATTCGGGCGAATTGGGAACCTCTCCCTTTTTTGAAGTCGGTTGAAAATGAAAACTTCTTTTTTGAGGTTGGTTGAAAAGAACGATGGGGAATCTTACTTCTGACAATAATTTTAACAAAGTTTTCCCTTGTAACTATTCCAGTATAATTAATATTTACCAAAATAAAAATAAATTTTCTCAATTTTGACTGGATTTTATAATCAGATCCTAACCAAACTTGCATCAAACTATCCTTGAAGTGTATCCTTTCATATAAGAAAAGAATCATCAAAATCGGTTCACCTAATCAAAAGTTATGAAGTAACATACATAAAAAAAAGAAACAGTCGAATTGATAATCTCCTTTTCTTACAGAAGTCGGTTAAAAAAGATTTGCTTATGCGCCTGGTAATTATTATGATACTGTTGATTATTCCTTAAATAAACAGGCTTTGTTCGATTATTTATTGTTTTTTATTTTGAAAATAATAGCTTTAAAAATATGGTAACAATTTACCCCGGTCTGTTAACAACTTGCCCCAAATCGGGGTAAGTTGTTACTTTCCGACTTCAGTCATAAAAAAAATCATAATAAAAAAGTCTTACAAAGAATACCCCAAATTACTGTTTTAATCGCAAGTCTAGATATGTAAGTTGAATTTGATTATATTGTATAAATACTAAAATCAAGTATTCGTAGCAATATTTGAGGTTAAAAAAAAATCGGAACTTTTGGCCCCGCTCTCCCCTAATGTTAATTTTTTGCTCTGGTGTCTAGGCCGAGCTAGAAATTGAGTTACGCCACTCAACACGCTATGCCGCCAGAATTCGGCGGTAAGTGGGGAGCGAAGTGTTTTAACATTGGGAAAATAGATTCCCTCAGCCTATCCTGCTACATGCGGGATACAGCATCAAGCTGAAAAAATATCTTTTGTCATTATACCTAACTAGACGTCAAACGACGATGACGACTGCGAAAAAAACAATACTCTGAAGTCAAATTTAAGCCTTGAACCCTTCAATATATCTAACAACAATTTTTTTTTACAAAAACTTTTAAGGCTCAATTTAAGTTGCAATAAATGTTTGCATATATTACTTTAAACCAAAACAACGTTAGTAAAACGAAACAAAATAAACATAATTCAAGGTCATTAAAAAAGGAGGGACAATTAAATTTAAAAAAATAATTTTATAAAATTATACACGTACTATCATATGGCACAATAATGCTTTTAATGTCTGCCATAAAGTTTAATAAGGCCAGTCATGGCGAAGGGGCACACGCGTGTGACTGTAAACGCGGCAGGTTATGGGTTCGATGTCCACTCGAATGAATTAAATATTTCATGTAACGAGTTAAAGCGCGGTGTTGAGTTCCACCAGTCAACACGCAACGCCTACAGAATTCGATGGAAAGTGGTTCCTGGGTTTCTAGGTTCAGCAGGGTTATGCATAGAGAGCTTAATGTTTTATTTGTTGAGACATTGCGTATTCACTGGCGGGACATAACCCCACGCCTAGCTTTGTTACCAGGGCGAGAAAATAATTTACTCCCCTCGATTGGAAATCAAATTCATAATCAGAATCTGTGCGGCGTTGCCACAAACATAAATATTTCCCTTTACAAATGCACAACAAAAGATTGGACTGAACATACAGACACACTTATATTTTTTAAGTTATTTTTTTGCATGCTTTCGGCAGTTCTACCTAACCTAACCAACCTTGACGCGAAGATTTTCTCTGATGTCACGTTTTAATATAAAACTCTCTAGACATCGAGATTTATCTTTATTTTATTTATTAAATGTATTACCGTCGTGGCGTAGCGAATCAAATCTAAATTTTAGCGGTGCATGAGGAACGTAGTGTTTTACCACTAGGTTCTATATGTGAGATACTACTTAAGGCAAAAAATAACTTTAATATTGTATAATTTAATTAGAAGTTCATAACTATTTTATGAACTTCCAATCAAATTATACATTATAATTGATTAGTAATACTCACTCTTCTTTTATATCCCCAAATTCGAAAAGACAATGTCAATACAACTCAACGTCTTTCTATATTAAATAGGTATTTCATTTCGTGGGCATCGAACCCATATCCTGTCGCGTTTACAGTCACACGCTTGTGCCCTTGCGCCACTACTGGCCTCAATGGGGTCTCTTACGTAACATACTTTAATAAGCTCATCATTTGTAACTTCTTTATTGTATATTCATAACTTTAGAGTCAATTACGTAAGCATTTAAATTTTAACTGACTGGTAACCGCACCCATTAGGTAATATAAGCTGCTTCATACTTTAATAGTTCTTTTTCTCGCGACTTCGCCCGCGTGGTCTAATAAAAATATCTAAGAATTGTGTATGACATATCACGAGGTAAAACATTCACAATGGGTTAAATCGAAATAATTAACATGCTGTAATATAGCCCCATAACTTTGCTCGAAATATGAGCTATCAGTTATCTAACACAAAAAAATAATTAGAACCAATAGTTGCTGAGTATAGCGCGTTCAACCAAACAAACTCTTTATCTTTACAATATTAATAATTAATATATACATTTTATCTAAGAGTTTGATTATAAACACGACCTTTGTAGGTTCCATTTTCATTATAATAAAGCAGCATACGGTTCCATAACTGTAAACAAAACATAAAGTGTAGATTAATAACTCGCGCACCAAATCACAAGCAATTAAAGAATAGACATTTAACGCGATAATAACTCGAGTCTCGACAGTTACGAACGTTTAGTTATATCTGTGCGACAGTGGGTGTAGTTTTCATAGCGGAACGCCGTTTAGCTAGTGATGTACCGAATCAGAGAGATTTAAAAAGGCCGCATAAAAATTTGAGAGAGGGGCTTGGTCGATGGAGGCTTCCATTAGTGTGTATTTTGAAGACACTTCCCCGCGCACTTCCCAATTTCTGAAACATTCCGTGTTGTATGTCAGAACTCAAGGCTAAACTTTGTCTTGTCGCCAGAAATCGTTCTGGAAGGAAATGGAAATATGCGGCGTTGAGTACCGTCACTAAATACGCAAGACCTGAAAGACCTGAAAGCGTGAAGCTGAAATAAAATATCGTTGTCCAATCTTATTTAGTTGCTTGTGGTGCTATATAGGATGCTTTCAATGTCTCCCATTTTTAAAACAATTTTTACTGTTATATCACTCCTATTCGTCATTTAATATAGCCTTACTCGACAAATAGACTATCCTGTAGTTTCTGAGATAAGCATGTTGAATCAAACAAAACAAACTAACGGACTTTATATTAAAAATATAGATTCTTTCTACATATCTAAAGAAATGCGACAAGCAGGTCTGAACTAATATTTACATATTACCAAAAAAATTCTATACGTAGTATATAATGAATAGTATCAACCAAATAATCGATAGGTTCGATGAATTCTCGAAGGCGCGAGTGTATTTACCGACTGCTGTGACACTGGCGCACCTGTGCAAGCTGAGGTGCTCCAAATGCTGTGTTTGTATAACGGGGTTGAAGGAAAGAAACTTGTGAAACTCGTGTAAAATAGAAGTATTATTCTTCGTTCGTTCGTTCTTGTATTTTACGCTACACGCTTTTTCCTTATATTCCTGGTAGTCAGAGGGAACCTTATGTTATAACACTCCTTTTCCCACGTATATTTCTTAGACTAGAAAATACCTAAAAAATGATTATCTAATAAGTGAGGGTTCAAATCCGTATCAGTTAATTAGCCTACTTAAGTTTAACCACGCTCTATAGGGAGCTGACCGGATTACTGATACCGCCGTTAATTATAATTTATTGACGCATACCAATGACACCTTCAGTGTTCAATAACAATAGCGTTCGACAGCCAACTAAGGACCGCGGTTGATTGTTTTAAAATATTACTCGCATTCCAATGTCACGACGAATTTATGCAAACTGTTGAAAATATTGCGATAATAATTAAAAAGTATTATCAAAACCAGCTTATAAGCACGTTTTTTATTAAATCAATGATATGGTATCATCGAGCTGGTGTCATGATGGAACCAGGTTCCTGAAAAGTGAAACTCTTCAGAGATTATAATTTATGATTCTTTTTTTGTGTTTCGTTATTTTTTAGGTTTTTTAATGAAATATTATATTACAATTGCACCAATTGTTATAATTGTATTTCTGTTCAAATTTATTTTACTTGGTGAAAACTCTTTTCTTATGACTGACAGACAATTTAGAGACGAAAATACTAGACATGAAATGTAAGTATAGACAAACATTTAGTGAGGATTTCTCGAAAATTTTACGGCAATACGAAAAACGATGGACTTTCATTTCAAATCGCTGACGACTAGTTCTATATAGTTCTATATAATATACTTACTTAGTCAAAAACTGTTTTTCGCGTGTTAATTACAAAAGTATTAAGCAACAAACAATGGAGGACGTAATCATAACTAGGCTAAGTTGCGAAAGCTCTATTGAAGAGCGTTACTCCGTACAATAATGGTTCTTTGTGTTTATAATAAACGTTTAATTATTATTGTACTTGTGAGTGACTTCGTTCTATTTATATTATTTATATTATTACATAACTACGGTACTCATAGGACGATAATGTGCACCTCAACACAAATTCCCTCTGCCTACCCTGCGAAATGCGGGATACAACGTGTTGCTACAAAAAAAGGAATCGCGTATTTTTTAACGTCATATAATCGGAAATTAACTTACAATCATCGCTGTCAGAAAGAATATGCAAGCTACGCCTTTACGAATTTTATATAAATATGTGGGTAGGTGTGCCTAGATTGTTTGATATAGATTGTTTTACGATCGGAACATGCCAAATTTGTTATAAAAATGTGATGAGTAAAAATTAAACAAATGAATATTTTATGTAATTAAAGTATTGTACTTACTCATATAGTACTTACATTAACTATAATGAAAATGATATCTTAAGATCGGTCTCACAGTTGAGAGTGTTTAATACACTTATAGTCGAAATTAGACATTAGGGACATTTAAAATTAAATTCGGGACCAGATTCTTCGCGTCGAATGTCTTAATATTCGATAATACGCCAAAAATGCTAATTGGAAAATAAAAAATAAATAAAGAGAAAATCAAAGAAATTTAGTTTAAACAAGCGGTGGTGCCCTTCGTGTTGTTTGCTATGACGACCATCACGCAATGCTTGGCGACACCTGAGACTTACTTAAACTTAAGCACCTTGTTTTCCATTTGCTTCGATCAAACAAGTAATATTTTGATTGCCTAAGAGTACCTACTTGAACTAAATTTTAAAATGTATGTGCATGTTGACACTATTAGACATATTATGTAATACATGAGCTACAAGAGAAGATGTTGCAGGTTCAAATACGATTTGATGTTTAACATTATATCAGCGTACCAACATATTCTCCTCAAGGAAATTTTCTTGCACAGCTTACCTCGCAAAATGAGGAAGATACTTGAAATATAAATATATAATATTAATATTAAATGTCTTGACATATGAATAATCTTTAAAGAATAGAACCTATGCCTCCATCAGCATTACAAGGTAGGTGAGTCAATTATCGTCACGTCCATCTTATAGTAATGCTTCATCGGATGTCGCGTGTTACATGCGTTCGAATAACTAAGCTTTAAGTGAACGAGCGTGCTTGAAACACGAAAACAATGTGTTCATAAAAACTCGGCCTTTTAAATAAAAGTTGTAATTTTGTAGTAATTTAGGTAATTGCGGCACAGTGGTTGCCTGTGAAACGCGATGGTTCTAGGTTCTTTATAGTCTTTGTATTCCTCTGCCATAATAGACAAAGCACGGTGTTAAGTTGACGCCACCAATGTCTTATCATTGCGTGTTGAATGGGAAATGGGGGAAACTTAACACCGTACAATCATATATACGAGTACAATTCTGTTTTAAAATTAAAACCATTGAATACAGTCAGATATTTGTTGATAGTACATAACCTTAAGATTATGAAGTAAACAAGTAACAGGATATAATAAGAAAATACTATAGCAAGATCTATGTTTATTTGTTGTTGTTGATTTTCTTTGTTAATACTATTGTAATGACGTCATAGTGACGCTATTGACATGCATAGGTCGTGAACAGTATCGCCGTGATTCTAGGTTTGATTCTTATCCCAGTAAATGTTTATAAAATATTTAGTATTGTTACTTGAGTGATCTCCCGGTATTTGTTTTATTTTCTATAGGTATCTAAATTACCTGTTGAGTTGCAAAACTCAATCCCTTGGCTTCTGTTATCAGAGCAGGGAAATAAAAATAATTCATACACATTCTGGGGGGGCCCAGTGGTAATCGAACCTGCAACCATCACGTTCATGCTGTGCCACCGCGCCACGATGATCTCAAATGAATGCCTGTTAGTCCTCTTGTTAAAATATTTTAAATTACTTGTCAACTTAAAAAATAGTCCAAGTACACAAATTGAAGATAAAAATCTAATACAGTACACGTTGATATTGCAGTGACGTGTATCAGATAAAGCTGTGGTACCTGTCCATTGGTTGGGAACTCAGAGAATATGAGTTGAATGAAATTATCGTAGTTTTTCATATATAAAATATAAAAAAATATCCTGGTTCTCTATAATTAATATCTCTATAATTATATATTTCTATGATATATTAGTGCAAATTGGCCAATATTAGTGCAAATTGGCCAATATTAGCAATCCCCTCAGTGAGAATCGAACTCAGTTCAGTTCTTTTATTATGCCGTACTGAGCGTGCCAGTTGAGCACAAAATCACTTGGCCAATGTCACGTTATGGAGAGCACACGAAAAAGGTTGAGAGGATCGAACTGACAATCGTCGTGTTACTTGCTACAAGTAATTCAGCTATATCCGCAACTAATGCTAATGCATTTAAGTTTCATTTATATCGAAACATAATTATATTTAGTTTATAGTTATTAAATAAATGTAAATACAATCGTTAAAAGTGAAGTTGTTATGAAAAATGATTCAAATGTAAGGTCGTGTTACGTAAAAAGGATGCGTAAGATTAGAATCTTGCAATCGTTACATTACTCGATAAATCATTTACCATAAAACAACTGGTAATACAATTTTATAAAATCGAACACACGCTTTTTAGGGTTCTGTATCTGAATTGGTAAAAACGCAATTCTTCGAAATTCGTTTTCTCTGTCTGTACGCCACTATCAGTTTATTTTCGGCTTCGCCCGCTCGAACTACGCAATTATTTATTTACTAATCTATATCTATATCACTGTCGTGTTATAAAAACAATTTCATTTTAAAAACAATCTATACATTGAAGACTCAGTAGTTCTCGCGATAATCGCTTTCGACCAAATTTATAATATTAGCATAATAATAGATTTTATTATAGTTTCAAGTTAAACTTTAGCAAACATTTACATATAAAGCCGTCACACTTTCTAAAGATGGAAAATTAGACTTACTGTATGTACCTATTTCGGTCTAATAACTTTCACTGAATAATAATCAGATCTGAGTTGAACTTCGAAAGGTTCGCTTATTTACTACTAAATAAATTTTATAATATAGTCTTGTCACCTAATTGAATTATTGTCAGAGATTTTTTTCAGGCCAGCTTGAGGGAGTGTGAACCCAGTGTTAGAAACTCCGTTCCCCACGCACAACATCATTTTCAACACTACATGTTGAATGGCGAAATTCAATGTCGCCCTTTGTCTGATTAGTAGACCGAGGAAAAAAAAAAAAAATTTTCCCGAGAAGGTAATAGGAATCGTACCCATGATCGTCGTGTTTACAGTCAGAAACGATGGCGTTGAGCCACTACGGCCTCACTCTACTGTAGTTAAAACTTATATAATAATAAATTTCCATCCATTGATTTCCCCATCCACATATTACTATATATATTTCCATATTACCTACTTGCTGTGCGTGCAATAATCTAACCTAAAATATGATATTGTAACGATTTTACATAATATTGTATGAATAATAAAGTATTATAAATAACTGTCTATTTGCTACTACTAAGGAAAACTGCATTTTTATATAGTCTACTTAACCTTTGACTAGGAAAAGCTTAAACATGATTATCATAATAAAATAGTAAACATATTTTAGCTAAGTTGTATATGTAATATGTATATATGTATGTTTTTCCACCAATTCTTGGAAACTAAGTGATATCGAGATGACCCTTCTCTGATTTCTATCAGGTATATTCTAATTTTAGGAAAACAATTGAAGTTTCACTAAAATCGATTCACTTATTTTAGAAACAGGATATCCACGCATAAGCAATATGGCGTTAATCGTTTCATTGTAACCCTGAGGTCAGTTGGGTACTTAGAGACTCATAAATGACTCTTAGCTCCTTCCATTTTGCGGTCGACAGAGACGAAGCCGCAGGCAAAAGCTGGGCTTAGTAAAATAGTGTAAAATATTTTGCGGTTAAAACACAAGCCATTCTTCTATTTCTTAAAGACATTAGCTATTCCGCATCCCGTTTCACACGCTCTGAATGTTCGTCTGTTACTTTTACTCTCGAAACCGCGTAATAAAACTTTATATTGTTAACAATTGAATATTTTGTATTATATTGTTTTTTTTGGGTATGGGCTAATTTAATTGAAAGAGTATTTTCACATCAACTTGATGGTTTTTATTATTATGAACGATGTTTCACTATTTAAATTTTTTATAACTTTTAGCATAGGATAGTACATATTATTTAGATATATACTCACAATATACTGTATTGGTTGGTAATTACAATTCACGGGTATATAAGTGAGCTCGAGAAAAAATGTTTTTCTAAAATTCAGAAAAGAGTATGTCATAATAAGCTTAAGAATAGTCATATTCAGTTTAAATTTTATAAAGATCCATAGATTCTATGAAAAAATATATTTTATCATCAAGTTTTACGCTTATTCTGCTAAACCCTTTAAATGGATAAAATATTTGAAAAAAAAATGATATATAAATATCATGGAGGCCAGTCATGTGACTGTAAACGTGACAGGTTATGGGTTCGATTCCTATTCATTTCTTCGCTCTGGTGTCGAGACAAAAGCGTGACGTTGAGTTGGCGTGGAGAGTGGAGTGTTTTAGCATTAGGCTTCCTCTGCCTACCCTGTTACATGCGGGATAATAAAATAATATCAACAAACTCTCGTAACCTAAATGTACCTGCGGCATACATTAACTTATAGGTGTTTGACTTTACGGCCTCTTAAACTGCAGTTGCATGCTCGAACTATGTAGACTTCTGGGTCAGCCTTGTAATAGGAAGTTGTTAGTTTTGCTTAAATTAAGTGTTATAAATATGTATGCACATCTTTAAGTAAAAATTAAAGAAATGATTAATCAAAAAATCCCTATAGTTAATATTAAGCAGCGCAATTAAATATCGAGGAAAATAAAAATCAATGATTCTAAAAAAAGAATTAAAAACAATAATCGTCTAGATTCTAAGAATAATAAATTTATATATTGTATCATCCAAAGTTCTATAAATCTATATTTTTCTTTACAGCGAAATTCAAACGCGGGCCGAGGCAAAAGATTCACATTCCAATCGACGGTGCGACAACTGGAAAGGCGACGGTTAGCAGAGAAGCTGTCTAAAGAAGCTGATCTGAAGGAACAGCAGAGAAGAACCGAGCTGGAGGCCATGAGACGGTTGGTTTAATGTGCTATAATTAATAATTAAATTGCCATGTGTTTTACTCAGTCTCTCGAAGTCTCGATATCCTTAGTTTTTAAGTATTTTTCAAAATGTTGCCTGGTGAAAATGATTTTTTAAACTTAAGTATTGGAGTTTGAACTCATACGAGTATATCTATTCCCGGGAACATCCCAATTGCGGTTTGTGTAAATAAAGTATTCCTTTACAATCGATATCTCATGAAGAATTTCTATTATACACAACCAATTATATCGAATATTATTTTGAAAAAAATTCAAATATTCTTACTTATTTTTCATTTTATGTTTGGTTTATACATGCTATATTTATATAAAATTACAGAGTAGAAGAAGAGTTCCAACGTAAGAGAGCGAGGGAGAAGGCCAACATCCGGCAGCAGCTGAGGCTGGTGACCAGCGGTGCTAGTAGCATGCCGCCCTCTCAACATAGCAAGGTTATAAATTTAAATTATTATTTTTGCACTTTTACTTTTATTGCTGAAAAACATTATTTAAATGCAATAAATACTTATATAAAATATATATGATGCATATTAGGGATGATATTTTTTTTACTTTACACGATACACGTCATGCATATCACAACGAGAAAACAGTGTTATGTCACGCCGTTCCTCATAATAAATAATATGTTAATATATCTAAATATATTTTTACAGACCAGAGACGAACCGGACGGTTCCTGCCGGGGCTCCCCCGCGTTAGATCGAACTCGTGACCATCGAGTCAAACACAGCAACGCATCTTCTGAGGGAAGTGGCAGAAGCAAAAGTTCTACGCCAGTGAGTATCTACTATTAAATAAGTCTATTGCATAAAATTAGAAATTTATAGTTAATCAAAAAATGTTTATTATATAAATATGTATAATAATAAGCCGCATATTTATATTGTCCAACACATGAAGCAAATATAACGAGCAAGACTTATTTTTTCTTTCGAGAACTTTTTAAGGTTTATATTATATAACTTACATAATATACTATAAGTTTTACGTTATTTTCAAAAACACTATAAACCAAATGTATATTTGTGCGTATATACAGTTACAGTAGAAACTCGATTATGCGGCCATAAGATAATATGTTTTGTACGTAACGAAGTGTATGTATCGTATATTTCTAAAATATATGTCTTAATAACTCGTTAATTATCTTTCATATTCTCATATTGATACGTGTAAAAACAACAAATTGCTTAATTAATAACCACGTAAAATGTGTCTAACAAGAAGAATTAATAATCTAATTAATCAAATTCCTACTGTATTATAAAATCGAATTCAGTAAAACGGAGTCTACTTGCTATCCCTGGTCATCGTGTACGCAACAGAGCTCTCTATAGTGTTCTAGATGCATGTGACAATGTGTACCTACTATGTACCTATATAAATATTTATATAATTATATACATTTTTGTTAATTAATACTCAGATTCGTAGTGTAGAGCTGTCAGAGTGGCGCACAGAGGGCGGCGCGCGCGTATACCGCGACTGGGCGGCGGCCGGCGTGGCGGCGCACGCGCACCCGCCCGCCTGCGCCAGGATGCCCGCCACCGTGCACGCTTATGCTGGTAATATCATTTACGTCATTTACGCATAACAATGCATTTCCCAAGTGGGAATCGAACCCACAATCACCTCGCTTATAGTCAGCAGCTTACCCGCCTCAGCGGCCTTAATATAGTAAAATAGAAAATGTAATCGTTTATAATTATATAAATTGAAACTCAAACAAAAATCTATAAATTAAAGTAATACGTATTACAATAATTAGGTCATTAGGCTGAATATAATGCAAGTTTGGTCACACAAAGTGTGTCAGTAGGTGCCTACTGCCACTGACATCGCTTACACCGACATCGACATCCTGTACTCGACTGTGCAGATTAGTATTCAGATAGCGTGCATTTGTTTGATAGATATTGATTTTAAAATATACTTACATTGTTGTTGAGTAAATAGAGTAAATAAGCAAATATTTTTTTGCAAATATTCGATCCAAATATGCAAATATGCGATTCCCACCTGGGAGAGTAAGACAAAGCGTGTCTTTGAACAAGCGCAATGCGTGGGGAGCTGTGTGTTGACACTTAGATCCTCTCTGACCATCCTGTATTGCGGGAAAACAGCGTGAAAGTGCAAAAAATATATATTAAAAAATGTTATTCACAGAAGGAGAAGCTTTCAGCGGCAGTCCTCGTTCAGATAACTATCGCTTAGAGTTCGCTCGCGGTCGCTCCCCGCGCACACCGCGACCTCCTCGCCTCTTACACTCCCCCGCCTCGTCTACTACTGGCAGTGATTTGTCACTACGGCAGCCTATTAAGATTAGGTAAGTTCAAATATTAACAAATAGTATAAAAGAATTATACTATATATATACTACTTGCAAAATATTTGTACATTCATTTATAGAAATTAGCTGGATTTGAACTCGTGACTTCTTCTTTTAAATGATAATTGTAAAAATTACCAAATATGTATAAATTTGATTTAGACTGTGATTCTTATTATTCGTAGACCTTCTAAAATCCTACTATAAAAAAATTCAATATGTAGCTTAGTTGTAGAGCACTTGGATATTATATATATCTCTATGAACTCAATACATAATGTTTCGAAATTTGAGCAGAAAGTGGAGAACGGAGTGTTTTCACACTGGGCTCCCTCTGCTTAGAATGCTATTCGGGAAAAAGCGTGGAGCTGCTTTTTTATACGAATTGTACTTTAAAATAATCTATTATATGTCAATGTGCTATTCCTTAAATAGTTATACAATGTAGTCATTTTTATAACAATTAACTTAAAGTAACTCATCTCTTTCAAGGTTAAATACAATAAGTTAATAGTTATAAAAAAATAATAGTTAATAATAAAGTTAATAGTTAATTAGTTTATAATTAATAATAATTATAGTTTCTTAAATAATTTAAGTTAAAAAACCTAGACATAATGTAGACTAATTGCACGAAATAAATTGCTTGCACTAATTTATATAAATTAAACGCTATAGTAACATCGCATCTTTAATGTCTATTTTCGCAAAGGAAAACAGGTTACAGATAGAATATTGTTATTAAAATTATACTATTATTACTATTTTATTTTTATTAATTAAGAATTTACTGACCTATATATAGATAATGAACAAAAAATATAAATTTATAATATAATAAATATTTCGGTCAATTGAAAAAGATATTTTCACACATTAGACACTTAGAAATATAAAGAAGTATATACATATACTTAATATAAATATATAGAGATGCGATGTTACAAGCGCTGTAGGTGTATTAGCTAACGTTGTTCTTTTCCCAAGGTGGTGACGCCAGTAGTAATAAATAATCTTGCGACAGACGGTGAGTGCTTACTAAGGCTTGTATATAGATTTAATTATATAATCATAAATTCTTAACAATAAACATCCTAAGAATGTATGGCCATAAAGAAGTTTCACATCGCCGATTTCTCATTGAAATTTTTAAATTACATCACTTTCGTTCTGGGTGTATGGTCATAGGCTAATTTTATCTTTCATATTTGACGAAATAGATTAATAATATACAAGTTTATCAATTCTAAATCATTTCTATGTAACTTATATTTTCAATTTCACTTTTTTCTAAATCTAATCAACCCAAAATTTTAACAAAACAAACAAAACTTATATAGCTTTATTATAGCTTTATTATAATATTTATTATAATAATAAAATAATATTATTATCAAATAATAATATGAAATTTAAGTTTAATCCCCATAAAAGTATAACTTCTCAGAATAATGCTACTAACTTCATACTACTACTAAATAAACAGCATGCAACTTTTTTAATTATTAAAAAAAAATATAATCTTTTACGTCATATTATTTAATTTATTTGTATATCATTTCATTGAACATAAAACATTTACTTGTCATCTTCACATATCTCCCGAATTCATTGTGGTAGCCAAATGAAACGGAATGAAATTACTTTTTTTCTGATGCTACCGTAACGTAAACGCAGTTAATCTTGAAAAGTGAAGATCAGATGTTGAATTAAATGTATAATTAATTAATTAATCTATAAATACGAGAGATACGTGAAGTTGAAAAAAAATTAAAACCTAACCCTAAAACAATCAACAGAGAACCTAAAGAAGAAGATGCAGAGGAACCAGTCATTGTACCGACACTGCGACCCGCGGGACCTTCGCGCACCACCGTTGCTATACGCTAAAAAACAGACATATTGCTTAAATCATTATATGTTAAATAAATAAAAAACTATAATCCGATATATTAAAAACAAGCAAGATCATATTTACATAATTTTAATTTTGATCATAAGTGTATATTTAGATAACTATAATATTATAATATTAAGCAATAGCCGTCTTCCGTCGAATATCGAAGCTTTAATCTAGACTTAACTGTATTCTACTAACTGCTAGATTTAAGAAAGGTGCTAAGTTTAAATTATTAAGTACTACATATTAATATGCGAGTTTTATTTAAGTAATTATTATATACAATAATTGTCATATTTCGGTAATAAATGTATGTATTAAAAACAAATTCTACTTCATTCAATTCAGCAATGATAATGTCTAAATGCAAATATTATAGGCCCAATAAGTCCAATATGTTTATAGTATTGTAACAATATTTAATAATTTGCCTTTTTTAACAGCTACTCTATTAACTTTCGTAATTTTCTACCAAGCATAACACAAAAAATACATATATAAAAATCATACAAAAGAATAATCACTTAACGTGAACCGTCACGTACAATTTAGTGGTAATGGACGGCACAAACGACCTGGGCGCGGTGGAAGTGGGTTACGGTGAGCCTCGAGTGATTACAGTGTAATGTGGACACGCCTTGTAACGTTTACTTACGTTTTTTGGGATTGATTTATACTTATACTTATATTGATAGCTATATGCGGGATGAACAGGAACGAGTGTGACTTCCTGTCTCATCGATACTCAACAAAAAAAATGTTATTATAAAAATTAAAGATTTAATATCTTTTAATAGATTATGCAATTAGGAACTTTGCCTTTATTAATTGCCTTTACATTGCGTTTCAAACCTATAATTATGTAGTAAATATATGCAACAGATAAAAAATAATTATACTTTTAATAAAACTCGTATATTAAATTGTCATATAAATACGTGTATATTTCCCATACTGTAACTGTAACTTTAGCTGTCCGGTGCAATATTATAAAGAAATAACCGTAATATAATTTCAAAATCATATTATGACTCCAAAAGCCATAAAATTCGGTGCTGAATTTTAAGAAAAATAATGCTCAACTTTAATTAAAAATGTATCTAAAATAAATATTTTGTAGGATATCTATAATATATGAAGATGAGTGTACGTTATAATATATGTTTATATGTATTTATTTTCAATAAAAAAATGTCTGTAAAAAAAACCTTTTTTTGTAGATATATTTTTAATAAATTTGAATCGAATATACGAAAAATCGATTTTACTGTATTTTTCTCAAGTGGTACTATTTTAACTAAACATAACAATCAACGTATTAAATTGTTAACTTTGGAACCTCAATAAGAGCTGAAAAAAACCCTTATGTGAAAGTTATTGTTTACATTTATTTATTCGTACTATTTAAAAGTGATATTCACAATACTGAGAAAAGTGGTGCCGTAAAAGTGGTGAGGAAGAAGTGAAGGGAAGTGAAGGTGCTGCCGTCGTATACTAGATTAAATTTTTAATCTAATATTTTTATATTTTAGTACAGATTACTTGATGTTTTATATTTACTGTACACTCATTTTAACATTGATTATACTAGTTTATAAAAAAATCGATAGTACTCAGTTTAATGGAGCGATATATTGATTAAGCGTAGTTCTGTAAATAGTCTCGAAGGTGCATGTATATTTGTCAAACCGATATTTTTATGAAACTGTAATAATAATGATAATAAAAATATGTATTTTAAATTGGTTTTTAATTTTTATGTATCTCTTTTCAATTACAACGAACTTTTAAATCTTCTATTTGTTTATAAATGGACTATAGTCCCACGCGAAAGGATATTTTCAATTCCAACCAGTAGTTCCTAACATTAACTTATTAACTTCAGTTTAATAATACGAATATAGATTATAACTTTTTTAAACTTTTTCATTATGAACGTTGAAACCACCGGCGCTACGACGGTTTCATAATAAAAAAGTAAAAGTCTATTGTTATATGTAAATGGAAGGAAAATAACACCTCCCAGTACAAATAAAGAAACGAGGGTAACGATCGAAAATTACTAGCACATTATGAACTATAAAAAATATACCAACCTACCTGAACATTAGTATTTCTTTTAGAGGAGAATTAATAGAGACTTATTTTTTTTTTTCTAGGATAATGTAAGAAATATTCGCACAAACAGACTATTATTATTATTTAACTTTATTTAAATTGATACTAATTTAAGTATTAGAACGTTTAATGTAAGATAAGTTAATTATTTCAGTTCAGTTATCTCTCCCTATACTGCTCTGTGGAATCGGAATACAATGGAATCTAATGGAACTAATTAAATTAATTATATTAGGTATATACAGGAAATACAAAAACATGAAACCAAAGAAAAAAATTGATAACTTTAGGTAATAATTTGGTAAAGTCCACAGAGGCATGCGCAAAGAAGCTTTACGCTGGAACAGCTATTCAGTAGTTATTCAGTAGTGCTACGCTATAATAACACGTCCGCTACTTCAGTGAACATATTTACCTGTCATAGTAACTTTATTAAAAATAAATATTAATATTTTAGAAAAAACACTCATTTTAAAGATACGAGTGAACAATAATCAAATAATTGGGATCACATAATAACATAACTTATTTATAAAAATTTACAAGAAAAAATGAAATAGAACTAAAACAAAACTAAGTGACTTATAACTAAAGGAAACAATTAATTATACTTCATATTACAAAAATCTGTCAAACTGTTGACCGAAATACCAGAATCGAACTCCGCACCACCGGTGCTCACACCTGTGCGGCTTGAGGACGCGCGGGCGAGGATGGCGAAGCCGGATAGTGGGGTACGCGAAACTTTAGAGGATAGAGATCCGAATAGGCTGAATCAACATGTACAGGTAATATTAAGAACATTTTAAAGTGTTTTGCACACCTTTTTTAGCTTCCCGGTGTATCCCACATAGAAGGGTGCGCAGAGGGAACTTAGTGCTAAGACATCCTGACATCTCACACCTAAAGGAGACGCATGACGCATGCAGAGTGCATGTCATTCAATGAAGAAGAGTAAGATAAAGCTTCTTACCAGAACCATAATG